>JAJQQW010000025.1:87414-104793 GCA_025583905.1 Ia io | reverse complement strand
ACATTCTATTTTCATCTTTCCTTTAGCATCATTTTACTCTATCTCAGCTTTACTTTTATGCCATCACTCTCTTCCTCACTTTTCCCCTGTTGCTACCCTGCTTCTCTTACACTGTTTCTGCTTTTGATTTTCCCTATCACTTCACTTCATCCCTGTTAAAATTTCACCCTACTTATATTCCAATCTCTTGACCCAAGTCCATACACACCTCTCTCTTCTCTTTCTTCACTATCCAATATTTTTCTCTCTTTGTAGTTTGCTAGATTGTTTATTATAACAATTTATATGCTTGTTTGTGAGATTGTTTAGCTTATTCCTTTTTTTCTTCGTTTTTTGTTTTTGTTATTCGCTTCTGTTTTCCCTGCCTACACTTAATATTAGTTCTTGTTTATAGTGTGCATTCATCGCCAAGTAGTTATTGCTGGCTTTTGTTGGGATTAGTGAATGTTTTATTCAAGTTTTCTCCCTATGTATATAGTTTGCTCCACTGTTCTTTCTCATTCTCATTGTTTTCTCTGTTACTCTTTTATTCTTTTCCCAATTTCATTTTTGCATTCCTTTTCTTTTCTCTCTTCTTCTTTCTCTCCTATTCTGCGATCCGCCTTTCCCTATTTGTCCCCTTTATTTGGGGTTATTAATATCATGAATATATTTCTGTTCAGTACCTTGTGCATTGTATCTGGTTGTGTTGTATTTTGTGCCTTTAAATTAATGCAGGAGAGAGAGAACTACATAACCAGAAACTTGGATAAAGTGAGATCATGGGGAGCCAAAGAAATAGCCTGCATATGAAAGAAAAGCAGGCATCACCAGAAAAGGAAGTAAACGATATAGAGGAAAGCAACCTGTCAGAGATAGAATTCAGAGAAATTGTCATAAGGTGGCTGAAAAGAATGGAAGACAAATTTGATAATATGTGTAAGAAACAAGAGGAAATGAAGAAGAACCAAGGAGAAATGAAAAATTACATTGCTGCTGTAAAGAACTCAATAGAAAGCATAAAGAGTAGAATAGAAGAAGCAGAGAACTGCATCAGTGAGCTAGACGACAAGGTAGGAAAAAATACCAAAGTAGGGAAGCTTCTAGAAAAAAAAAAATTAAAAGCAGGAGGAAAGCCTAAGGGAAATTTGGGACAACACAAAACAAAAGAACATCCACATAATAGGGGTTCCAGAAGAAGAGGAAACTGAACAAGGAATAGAAAACCTGTTTGAAGAAATAATGATGAAAAAATTCACTGATATAGGGAAGAAAAAACCCATACAAATCCAAGAAGCTCACAGAGTCCCAAGCAAAATGAACCCCAAAAGAATGACCCAAGGCACATTATAATTAAATTGGCTAACACCAACGACAAAGGAATAATCTTAAACACAGCCAGAGAGAGACAGAAAGTTACCTACAAAGGATCCCCCATCAGAAAAGCAACTGATTACTCAACAGAAACACATCAGGCCAGAAGGGAATGGAATGAAATATACAAAGTCATGCAAGGGAAGGGACTGAATCCAAGAATACTGTACTCAACAAGGCTATCAATCAAAATTGAAGGTGAAATCAGGACCTTCACAGACAAAAAATGAATAAGGGAGTTTATTACCACCAAACCAGTAATGAGAGAAATGCTAAAGGGTCTGCTGAAAAACAAAAAAAGAAATAGGAACCGAAGAAGAAACACAGGGGTTAAGAATAAAAATGGTAACTAACAAGAACCTATCAATAATAACTTTAAATATAAATAGATTAAATGCCGAAATCAAAAGACATAGGGGAACAGGTTGGATAAGAAAATATGACTCACATATCTGCTGTCTACAAGAAACCCACTTAAGAAAAAAAGATGCATAGACTGAGGGTAAGTGGATAGAAAAAGGTTTTTCAGGTAAATGGAAATTAAAAAAAAAAAAGCTGGGGTAGCAATACTTATATCTGACAAATCAGATTTCAAAGTGAAGGACATAAAAAGAGATAAGAAAGTTCACTTCATAATACTAAAAGTAGCAATCAGACAAGAAGGAATAACTCTGGTAACCATATACAAACCCAATACATAAGCATGCAAATAAATAAAAAGACTCCTGGAGGATATCAAGGTGGAGATAGAGAAAAATACAATCATAGCAGGAGACTTTAATACTCCACTATCACCACTGGGCAAATCCTCTAAACAAAAAATCAGCAAAGAAACACAATCCTAAGTGACACTCTAGACCAGATGGAATTAATTGACATCTTCAGAACATTTCACCCCAAAGCCACAGAATATACATTCTTCTCAAGTGCACATGAGTCATTTTCAAAGGTAGACCAACTATTGGGTCACAGGCAAAGTCTCTTAAAATTCAAGAAGGTATAAATCATATCAAGCCACTTCTCAAATCACAATGACATAAAACTGGAAATCAACTACAATAAAAACAATCCAAAAAAATCAAACACATGGAGACTAAACAGCATGCAATTAAACAATGACTGGGTTATCAAAGAGATAAACGAAGAAATAAAAAAAAATCATGACAACAAACTACAATGATAACACAACAATCACAAATCTATTGGACACAGCTAAAGTAGTCTTGAAGGGAAGTTCATAGCTCTACAAACCTACTGCAAAAAACAAGAAATACTGTTAATAAATCACCTAACCTTACAACTCAAAGAGTTAGAAAGAGAGCAACAAGAAAAGCCCAGTGTAAGCAGAAGGAAGGGAATAATAAAGATTGGAGAAGAGATAAAAGACATAGAGACCAAAAAGAAATGTAAAAGATCAACTAACAAGAGCTGGTTCTTGTAAGGATAAACAAGATTGATGAACCTCTAGCAAGGCTCATCAAGAAGGAAAGAGAGAGGACCCAAATAAACAAAATCAGAAATGAAAGAGGAGAAATAACAACAGACACCACCGAAATACAAAGTATTGTTAAAAAATTCTACGAACAACTCTATTCCAACAAACTGGACAACCTGGAGGAAGTGGACATATTACTAGAAAAATATAACCTTCCAAAACACAATCAAAAAGTATCTAAACAGCTCAATAGGCCAATAACTATGGAAGAAATTGAAGCAGTCATCAAAAAGCTTCTGGCAAACAAAAGCCCCGGTCCAGATGGCTTCACAGGGGAGTTTTACCAAACATTCAAGGAAGAAATAAAACCTATCCTACCTCAGACTATTCCACAAAATTCAAGGGGAGGGAACACTTTCAATCTCTTTTTATGAAATCAGCATCACCCTAATATCAAAACCAGATAAAGAAAACACAATGAAAGAGAATTACAGGCCAACATCCCTCATGAACATAGATGCCAAAATTTTCAACAAATTTCTAGCATACCGGATACAGTAGTACATCGGAAAGATCATACACCATGACCAAGTAGGATTTATCCCAGGAATGCAAGGATGGTTAAATATCCTCAAATCAATAAACATGATATATCACATAAACAAATTGAGAGATAAAAATCACATAGTTTTATCAATTGATGCAGAAAATGCATTTGACAAAATTGAAAACCCTTTCTTGATAAATCTCTCAACAAGTTGGGAATAGAAGGATAATACCTCAACATAATAAAAACTATATATGATAAACTCACAGCTAACATCATACTCAATGGGCAACAATTAAACCATTTCCCCTATGGACAGGAACACGACAGGGATGCCCACTCTCACCACTCCTGTTTGACATAGTATTGGAAGTATTAGCCACTGCAATTAGACAAGAAGAAGAAATAAAATGAATCCAAATTGGACAAGAAGAAGTAAAGGTGTCCTTATTTGCAGATGACATGATATTGTACATAAAAAACCCAAAGGACTCCATCAAAAAACTAATAGACTTAATAAATGCATTGGGCAATGTCGCAGGATACAAAATCAATGCCAAGAAACCTATGGCATTTCTATACACCAATGGTGAACTTACAGAAAGAGAGACTAAAAAAGCAATCCCATTTACCATCGTACCAAAAAAAATTAAGAAACCTAGGGATAAACTTAACTAGGGAGGTAAAAGAACTATACGTGGAAAACTACAGGGTATTGAAAAAAGAGATAGATGAAGACGTAGACAGATGGAAGAACATATCGTGTTCATGGATTGGTAGAATCAACATCATTAAAATGCCCATACTACCCAAAGCTATTTATAGATTCAATGCACTCCCCATTAAAATACAAATGGCTTATTTCACAGACTTAGAAAGAACTCTGCAAAAATCCATCTGGAATAAAAAAGGACATGGAATAGCCACAGCAATCCTGGGAAAGAAGAATAAAGTAGGAGGGATCTCAATACCAGATTTCAAGCTGTATTATGAAGCCATTGTTCTCAAAAAAGCCTGGTACTGGCACAAAAACAGACATATAGACCAATGGAATAGAATAGAGAATCCTGATATTGACCCAAACCACTTTGCTCGATTAATATCTGACAAAGGAGGCATGAACATACAATGGAGTCAAGACAGTCTCTTCAATAAATGGTGTTGTGAAAATTGGACTTATACATGCAAAAAATTGAAACTAGATCACCAACTTACACCATCCACAAAAATAAACTGAAAATGGATACAGTACTTGAACATAAGACGGGAAACCATAATAATAATAGAGGAATCCACAGGCAGCAAAATGTCAGACATATGCTGAAAGAACATCTTCACTGATACTGCTCCTAGGGCAATGGAAGCTAACGAGAAAATAAACAAGTGGGACTACATCAAAATAAAAGCTTTTGCACAGCAAAAGGAACAATCAACAAAACAACAAGAAAGCCCACTGTATGGGAGAACATATTTGCAAATGTTATCACTGATAAAGTTATAATCTCCAACAGCTATAGGCAACTTATACAACTTAGTAAAAGAAAGATAAATGATCAAATAAAAAATGGGCAACAGACCTAAATAGAATATTTTCAAAAGAAAACAGAAGGAAGGCCAAGAAACACATGAAAACATGCTCAAGTCACTAATTACCCGAGAGATGCAAATCAAAACGACAATGAAGTATCATCTCACACCTGTCAGAAATACTATCATCAACAAATCAACAAAGGACAAGTGTTGGCGAAGATGCGGAGACAAAGGAACCCTCGTGCACTGCTGGTGGGAATGCAGACTGGTTCAGCCACTGTGGAGAATAGTATGGAGTTTCCTCAAAAAACTAAAAATGGAACTCCTATTTGAACCAGTAATCCCACTCCTAGGAATATATCCTAAGAAAATAGAAACACCAATCAGAAAGGATATATGAACCCCTAAGTTCATAGCAGCACAATTTACAATAGCTAAAATTTGGAAACAGCCTAGGTGCCCGTCAACAGATGACTGAATGAGAAAACTATGGTACATCAACACAATGGAATATGATGCAGCCACAAAAAAAGAAGGAATTCTTACCATTTGCAGCAACCTAGATGAAACTGGAGAACGTTATGCTAAGTGAAATAAGCTGGTCAATGAAAGAAAAATATCACATGATCTCACTCATTTGTGGATAACGAAGAACATTATAAACTGATGAACAAAAAGATAGATAGAGTGGCAGAAAAACATCAAATAGACTGTCAAATTACAGCGGGAAGGTTAGGGAGAGGTGAGGAGAAAAGGGATCAACAGAAGGATTTGTATGCATGAATATAAGCATTAGCATTGGACGCAAAACACTGGGGTGAGGGTATGTATGGTAGTGGGGTGGGGGGGTTGATGGTAAAATATGTACATATATAATAACTTAATAAAAAATGGAAAAAAAAAGAGTAAATCATTTCTCAATGTGAGCACAGAGGGAAGAAAGAAGTTGGTACAATGTGAGAAAATCCCATGTAAAGAGCAGAAAGCACACTCTACATCAATCTAACAAATCATTAAGAAATTATGTAAAGCTGCAGTAAACTGTAGGAAATTCATTGAAAAGAAGTGTAAAGATTTTCTCAATGTGAGGCAATGTTGAAGAAAGGTGTTTATACAATGCGTGAAAATCCCTTCAAATAGAGCAGGAAGCACACTACAGCACAGTGTTAAAAACCACCAGTAATTCATTGGAAAGCAGCAGTAACTGATTGCAACTGGTTAGAAAACAGGTAAGAGTCACCTCTATGTGAGAAAAGAATGTAGAAAGAAGTTTGAAAAATGTGGTGATATCCATGAAACAGAGCAGTTAGCATACTATAACTGTGTTAGAAACCACTCTGTATTCACTGAAACGCAGCAGTAAACGATTCAATATCAGTGGAAAACAAGTCTACTTCATTTCTCACTGTGAGGAAAGAGGGAAGCTAAATTTCTGTAGAATGTGGGAAAATCACATAAAGAAAGCTGTAACCGCACTAGAGCACAGTCTTAGAAGCCCTAGGGTTCACTGAAAATCATCATTGAGGAACACCAAATAGAGAGAAGACAAGTGAAAGTCACATAGGAATGTGAGGCAAGAGTCTAGAAAGGTGTTTGTACAATGCAGTTGAATCAATAAAAGAGAGCAATATGCACAACATAGTAACATATTAGAAACCAATTAGAATTCACTGAAAAGCAGCAGTAAACGAAAAAATAGCTAGACAACAATTGAAAAATCACTTCGGAATTTGAGGAATGAGTGTAGAACAGTGTTTGAGCACTAGGATATATGTGCTGAAGAGCAATACATAAGTTAGAGCACACTTTTGAAAGTGCTTTGAAATCAGTGAACAGCAGCTGTAATATCTACAATACAGACAGAAAACAGGTGGAAATCACTTATGAACATGAGGAAAGACTATACAAAAGTGTTTGACAATGTGGGTATTTCAGTGCTAAAGAGCAGGAGCACACCATAGCACAGTGTTACAAACCACTAGTAACTGAATGAAAAACACCAGTAACTTATACAAAATGCTTAAGACAAGTAAAAATCACATCGCTCTGTGAGGAGAGAAAGTAGAAAGGTGTTTGTAAAATGAGGTGATGTCCATGAAAGAGAGCAGGATGCAACGTATAGCAGTGTTGGAAACCTCTGGGTACCCACTGAAAAGGAACAGTAGACTATGTAAAAGGGTTGGAAAACAAGAGTAAATCATTTTCCATTGAGAGCACAGAGGGAAGAAAGAAGATGGTACAATTTGGGAAAATCCCAGGTAAGGAGCAGAAAGCACAATATACCCCAAAATAAGAAATCAATGGAAAATTATAGAAAAGCAGCAGTAAACTGTAGGAAATACTTGGAAAAGAAGTGTAAATCATTTCGCAATGTGAGGAAATGGTGTAGAAAATAACATTCTATGTCCTGTGGGGATAGAATGTTTTTACAATGTGTGTCAATACCTTAAGAAGAGCAGTAAGCACACTATATGTAGAACAGTGTTAAAAACCTGATATAATTCACTGAAAAGGAGCAGTAACTGATGCAAATGGTTTCAAAACAAGTAAAACTCACTTCTCTATCTGAGGAAAAATATTAAAAGGAGTTTGTGAAATGTGGGGATGTACATGAAATAGAGCAGTAAGGATTGTCAAACTATTCTAGAAAACCACTGTGACTTCAATTAAACTCATCAGCAAGTGGTACAAAATTGTTGGAAATACATGTACCTCATTTCACACTGTGAGGAAAGAGTGAAAAAGAGTTTTTGTACAATGCGAGATAATCGCTTAAAGACAGCTGTAGCCACACTGGAGCACAATGTTTGAAGCGCTAGGAATTCGATGAAAATAAGCACTGATGTACACCAAATAGGGAGAAGACAAGTGAAAGTCATTTTGAATGAGAGGAAACAGTCCAGAAAGCTGAATATAAAAGTCCGTGAAATAATGAAAAAGCGGAATATGCACAATATAGCACAGTGATAGAAACCAATGAGAATTCACTGAAAAGCAGCAGTAAGTGACAAAATAGTTAGAAAACAAGTATAAATCTCTTTTGAAAATGAGAAAAGACTCTAGAACGGTTTTTCAGCATGAGGAGAAATCAGTGCTAAAGGGCAATACACACTTTTGAAATAATTTTGAAATCAGTGAACAGCACCTGTAATCTCTACAAGAAATCACGTAGAATCATGAAAAGCTGCAGTAAACTGTAGGAAATACTTAGAAAACAAGTGTATATCATTGATACCAATGGTTAGAAAACAAAACTAACTTCTCTATGTGAGGAAAAAATGTAGAAAGGAGTTTGTAAAATGGGGGGATGTCCAAGAGATAGAACAGTATGTATACTATAACTGGGTTAGAAACCACTCTGTATTGACAAACACAGCAGTAAATGATACTAAATCTTTGGAAGACAAACGTACACCTTCCTCTCCTTTAGGAAAGCATGAATAAAGGTATTTATACAACGCGGGAGAATCAAGTGAAGCTGTAACCACACCAGAGCACAGTGTTAGAAGCCCTAGGAAATCTATAAATCAGCAGTGATATATACCTAATAGAGAGAAGACAAGTGAAATTCACTTAGGAATGTGAGGAAAGAGTCTAGAAAGGTGTTTGTACAAGGTGATTGAATCAAAGAAGAAGAGCAATACGTACACCATGGCACATAGAAACCAATGAGAATTCACTGAAAAGCAGCAGTAAATGACAAATCCGTTAGAACACAATTGAAAAGCATTTGGAATGTGAGGAAAGAGTGTAGAACTGTATTGGAGCACAAGGAGAAATCATTGATGAAGAGCAAAACACACATTAGAGAACACTTTTGAAAGCACTTGTGAAATCATTGAACAGCAGCTGTAATCTCTACAATACAGATGGAAACAGGTGGAATTCACTTATGAACATGAGGAAAAACTGCACAAAAGTTTTGACAATGTAGGCATCTGAGTGCTAAAGAACAGAATGACCCCATAGCACAATGTTACAAACCACTAGCAACTGAATGAAAAACACCAGTAACTTATACAAAATGCTTCATATAACAACTAAAAATCACATGGTCCTGTGGGGATAGAATGTAGAAAGGTGTTTGTAAAATGTGGTGATATCCATTTTAGAGAGCAGGAAGCAGGGTATAGCAGTGTTAGAAAGCTCTGAGTACTCCCTGGAAAGCAATAGTAAAGTATACAAAAGCATTGAAAAACATGGGTAATCATTTCTCAGTTTGAGCACAGAAGGAAGATAGAATTTAGTCCAATGCGGGAAAATCCCATGTAAAGAGTGGAAAGCACACTATAGCACAGTGATAAAAAAAAAAAAAATACCAGTAATAAATAGGAAATCAGCGGTAACTGATACCAAAGGAATGAAAGCAAAACTCACTTCTCTTTGTGAGGAAAGAATGTAGAAAGGAGTTTGTAAAAGGAGATGATATTTATTAAATCAACCAGTAAGCATAAGATTACTGTGTTGGATACCATTGTGAATTCTCTAAAACACAGCAGCAAACCATACAAAATTATTGGAAAACAAGTGTATATCATTTCTCACTGTGAGCAAAGAGGGAAGAAAGGATTCTGTATAATGTGGGAATATCCTTTGAAGATGGAACTAACCACACTAGAGCAAAGTGATCGAAGCCATAGGAATTCGCTGAAAACCAGCACTAACATCAAATAGTGAGAACACAAGTGAAAGTAATTTAGGAATGTGAGGAAAGAGTCTAGAAAGTTGTTTGTACATTGTGGTGATATCCATGAAAGAGAGCAGAAAGTAGAGTATCTCAGTGTTAGAAAACTGGGTACTCACTGAAAAGCAACAGTAAATTATATGAAAGAGTTGCAAAACAAGAATAAATCATTTCCCATTGTGAGCCCAGAGAGAAGAAAGAATTTGGTACAATGCGGGAAAATCCCGTGAAAAGAGCAGAAAACCCACTGTACCCCAATCTACGAAATCACTGAGAAGTTATGAAAAGCTGCAGTCAACTGTAGGAAATACTTGGCAAACAAGTGTAAAGCATTTCTCAATGTGAGGAAATGGTGAAGAAAGGTGTTTGGACAATGTATAGAATTCTGAAACGTCTCCCAGGAGCTTCCTTGTTCAAATATCCAGAGGTTTGACTCACTTAAATAACACAGTTCTGGTTTCAAACTTATATGTCCTGTCATTCTGTTAACAAGGCCAACTTTAAGGACAGATTTCATGGGGGGCAACATGGTGTTTACTTCAGAATCATTTCCCAGCCATTCCACAGCTGCAAGGAGAATGGGTAAGACTTGGGCCAAGGCCAGCCCTGAATGTCCCATGGGACAGAGAGGCTCCTTTCAAACCCCTGCGATGGGGGCCAGGGTCTCTCACTCAATGCAGAGGCTCTGACTTCCTCCCAGTTCTAAGGACATGGTGCAAATCACAGCAGACAGAGAAGGGGCAAATCACAGCAGGCAGAGAAGGGGCTTCTACCACTTTACACTTCCTCTATCAGAGGGAAGGGGGAAGCATCCCTTACCCACAGCCAAAGGTATCATGGAATATTCTAGGGTCCACAGGCAATGTCTTTGGAACACATGTTTAAATAGCTGACAGACTTATGCCCCAGGGGGAAATTTTGTCACACACACTGCTCTCAGAGACTTATGTACTCTTTGAGAAGAAAGTCATTTCATGACAGCCCTTGGATTTCTCTCCTGTGGCTCTCAAATTGAAGTGAGTCTGTCTCAATTTAAACCTATTAAAAACTTCCCGCAGTTAATGGGTGAGTTTTAATTGAGTCCCTTGAAACTTCTGCAGAGTTGTGAGCAATGAACAGAGGGTGTAGGTCAGGTTATGTTATTTCCCCAAAGTTCTTGACTAGATGTTTTAGAGGCACTTCTCGCCTGGAAGACATCTAGTTAATAGTAGCTGAAAGAAGCCACCAGTCAGTGAGTGAGCTGAAGTTGTTGTCTCTCCTGACATGCCTATAAACATGATTTTGGACTGTAATGAGATGAAGATGTTAGTAGGGGAGAGGGGGTGGGGCGCTTACACCTTACCTAGGGAGTGAGTTTGACCACCCATGAAGAATGGGAGAGAATTATTTTTTCACACAGGGTATACCTATCAGGTATGGTTCTGATAGCAGTTACCTGGATTTGTAGAAACAAGACCTATGCCAACTGGGAATCTAATTAAGCTTTAAGAGGTAGGTAGCAATTTAAAAAACAGGACAATTGGCTCCTTTTCTTCAGCAAACCAAAATCTTTTTACAAAAATAGCAAAGAAGGTGTGGAAAGGGCAGTGATTTAATTTGAGACTTAAGAGGCAGAGTGAACATCTTATGCAATAAAATAAATAAAATTGCACACTTATTTTTTAAAATATATTTTTATTTATTTCAGAGAAGGAGAGAGAGAAACATCAACGATGAGAGAGAATCATTGATAGGCTGCCTCCTGCATGCTCCCTAGTGGCAATCGAGCTCACAAACCTTTGCAAGTGCCCTTGACTGGAATCAAACCTGGGACCTTTCAGTCTGCAGGCCAATGCTCTATCCACTGAGCCGAAACAGCTAGGACTATACAATTATTTTTGAAGCATTTAAAAATTCTGGTATTTGATGATAACAATAAAAAGTTGTTAACTTTAAAGGTATATGGTTATGCAAGGAAATGTCCTTTTTTTAGATACCAGTTTTGAAGTGTATAAGGATGAAAAAATGTGATGTCTGGGGATTGCTTTAAAGTTCTAAAGAGAAAGAAAAATAGATGAAAAGAAGGGAAGAAAGGAGAGAGAAAATGAATATGGCAGAATCATGATACTTGCTGAGTCTGGTAATGGAAGGGGGATTCCTTCCACTATTCTGCTTTTGCACATTTGGGGAAATTGCATATATAGGTAGAGAGACGTTAGGGCCATGACATAGAAGGTCAGGTCGGTTGTGTGTATTGGGAGTTTGAGAGGGATTTTTGAGAATTCAAGCAACTCTCATTTCTGCAAAGTAGGTGTATAACATTAATTATTTACCCAACTAGAGGTCCAGTGCATGAAAAATCATGCACTTGAGGGGAGGTCCCTTAGTCCCGCCACCCCCCTCATAGGCCAGGAGCCCTCAGTGGCAACAGGCAGCCTGGCAATCATGGGAAGGCAACCCCCCATCATACCTGTGCTGCTGCCACTGCATGAAGCTCAAGCCTTGGCCGGCTCTGGTTACCAGAGTCTTGGGCGGCCTTGGGAGGTTGGACAGCCACCAACGAAGACTTGCCTGTGCCTCAGGCCTGCCCTGGGCAGTTGGGTGCTGAGGGGAGTAGGGGACTCTGGAGGCCTTTAACTGCTCCATGGTAGGGATTCCCTATTCACAAGCCAGGCCCCCATTATGAAAAGAGACATCATCCTGCCAGCTAGTCAGAGGCCTGAACTCACAAATCCATGCCTGTCATGCCCCTGGAACCAGCTCCTGCTTGAATTCAAATAATTGTGGCCAGTAAACACAGTTATATTCCTTTCAGCAAAATGATAAACTGGCATAAACCTTTGCTTAGTATCCGTGTCCTATACTAAGAATATGAAACCCTTTGTGGTGGCTAGGTCATAATGTGAGAAGACTCTCCCCACATGTCCCTCCTTCCCGTCAATCAAGGAGGTTGTAAACCAACTCTGAGCCACAGACTTGCCGTGGGTTTTGTGTCTAAAGAGTGGACAACAAAAAGCCATTTCCGGGAGAGCAATGAAGTGGACACAGGTGAAGGTCACTCTGAGGTCCCTGTGAGAGCACTCAAGAAGGAAGACCCAGAAGAGGCAGCGCCTGGGCTCCAGGACACCAGCAGGTGCCTGTCACAGTGCCCGCCCTGACTCAGGAGTCACTTTGCCCTTTTGCTTCCTTGTTCTCCCTGTTTGACACCGCCTTTGGACCTTTCTTCTCCTCCCTGCCCACCTCCATCCCCAGCTTACGTGTCCCATGTGAGTTCCTACCAGGAACTCTTCCAGGGTGACAGTAAGGTCCAACTGGAAGCAGAGTCTGGTAACAGCCAGGGTCCAAGTCAGTTTCGCCCCACGGTCCTGGTCCAAGGACTGATCAGGGAGGCCACCCCGTGGCCTGGATCTAGCTCCCTATCATGAGACTTGCTCCCCATTACCATGGCTCTTCTTCCAGTTTTTCTACTGAACACCCTAATGGATTACAGTGACTATTTGGTCTAAGACCTCAAAAAGAATATTTCTACAGTAGAAAGACTTCAACTCTTGAAGACCTGTTCCGTGGCCCTGGCCCTTTAAGGAGCCTATTGTCACAGGCCTGCAGGCCAGCCCTGGGAGCCATGGAAACATAAGAATGTTTGGTTTCCTCATCTCTGTTACAACCTGGCAGTTGCTACCCTTTGTACCTCTGAGACGTCCTCCTCCTGCCTTTTGTATTGGCTGGGAAACCATTGCGCTTTATTTTTTACCCTAGTTAAGAGAGCCCTGAGATTTCTTGGGGTTTGGGTTGTCTATGTAATCCCTTTATTTGCTCTGTGAACAGATTAACTATCATCAGCAGTCCTGCAGAGAGGTGAACGTAGGCCACCTTTATTTATCATTTATGTTAAAACTTGTCTTTTGTAAAAACATGCTTTTTTAGCTTTTCAAGAGAGAGGAAGGGAGAGGGAGAGAGAGATAGAAACATCGATGATGAAGGAGAATCATGGGTCAGCTGTCTGCATGCCCCCTACTAGGGATCCATCTTACAAATTGGGCATGTACCCTGGACAGGAATCAAACCATGAACTCCTGGTTGATAGGGCAATGCTCTACCACTGAGTCACACCAGCCAGGACTGGATACCTTAATTAGACAGAAATGAGCACCATCACATTTGTAGGCTGGTCTACAAGCCTCTTCACTGATAGCTTTGTCAAATCACAGGGCCTTGCTCCTTTCATAAATCAAACACATATTTCTCTTTATAAATGATCAGCTTTCTTATGTCCTTTCATGTTATAACTGGAGGCCCTGTGCACAACATTCATGCACTCGGGAGAGGGGGAGGGTCCCTCAGCCCGGCTGTGCCCTCTCGTAGTCTGGTACACATGGGGGATTCTGCCTGCTCCCCAGAGGCAGGAGAGTCTCCCGCCACAGCTACTGCCCTCACGAACTGTGAACCTAGCTTCTGGGTGAGTGGTGCTCCCCCTGTGGGAGCGCATTGACCACCAGGGGGAAGCTCCTGCATTGAGCGTCTGCCCCCTGGTGGTCAGTGCACATCATAGTGACCAGTTATTCCGCCACTTAGTCAATTTGCATCTGATGGTTATATTATTATAGAACTAAGGCCCAGTGCATGAAATTCATGCTCTTGGAAGGGGGGCGTCAGCCTGGCCTATACCTTCTTGAAGTCTTGGAGCCCTTGAGGGATATCCAACTGACGGCTTAGGCCTGCTTCCCATGAGAGTGCACTGACCACCAGGGGGCAGCTCCTGCATCGAGTGTCTGCTCCCTGGTGGTCAATGTGCATCATAGTTACTGGTTGCTCCACTGTTTGGTCGATTTGCATATTTGCCTTTTATTATATAGCATAAGACTACAGGCCTGGTGCATGAATCTGTGGATATTGAAAGGAAATTAATTACAAGGTGGCCAATGGTGTGGGACTGGGCAAGATGTGCTGGAAATGCCCTGGAGCCAATCTCCCATGGTCGCTTCCCAGCCAGCCACACCTGGGGCAGCACCGGGGTTCATAGGGCATCTGCAGAGTCAGCGGGATCGCTCTGGGAGGTGGTGTCCCTTGGTCTGCCCTGTGGGTATCAGGCTGAAACTGACAGCCCGAATTCCCCCAAGGGGTTACAGAGTGCAAGAGGGCACTCTGCAAAGTTGCTATCACTCGGCAGCTCCTGCGTTGAGCGTTTGCCCTCTGGTGGTCAGTATGGGTCGTACCTACCAGCTGGCTGGTTAGCCAGGAAGTTGCCTAGCCTTTTATATATATAGAGAGAGGCCCGGTGCACAAAATTCATGCAAGGGGGAGTGGACAAAATTCGTGCACGGGGGAGTGGGGTGTCGCTCAGTCCAGCCTGCACCCTTTCCAATCTGGGACCCCTCGAGGGATGTAAGACTGCTCATTTAGGTCCGATCCCACTGCTGGCTCCTAACCACAAGCCTGCCTACCTTCCTGATTGCTCCTTACTGCTTCTGCCTTCCAGCCTGATCACCCTCTAACCACTCCCCTGCCAGGCTGTTTGATGTCTAACAGCTCCCTGCCATCCTGTTTCATCCCTACTTCCCTCCTCTGCCACCCTGGTAACCCTTTAACTACCCTCCCCTGCAGGCTTGATTGCCCCAACTGCCCTCCCTTGCAGGCCTGGTCCCTCCCAACTGCCCTCCCCTGCTGGCCTGATTGCCTGTTTGATCCCAAATTCCCTTCTCTGCCAGTCTGGTAACCCCTTAACTGCCCTCCCTTGCAGACCTGTTCCCTCCCAACTGCCCACTTCTGCTGGCCATTTTGTGATGGCCATCTTCTGTCCACATGGGGGCAGGCTCTTTGACCACATGGGTGCAGCCATCTTGTGTTTTTGGGGTGATGGTCAATCTACATATTACTCTTGTTATTAGATAGGATAGAGGCCTGGTGCATGAGTGGGGCCATCTGCTTTGCCCTGAAGGGTGTCCCGGATCAGGGTTCCCTTGGGGTGGTGGTGGCCTGGGAGAGTGGCTTGTGGTGGTTTGCAGGCCAGCCATGCCCCCTGGCCACCCAAGCAGAGGCCCTGATATCTGGAATTTATTTATCTTCTATATTTGAAACTTTGTAGCCTAGAATGGAGTCAAGCCTCCTGCTTGCTCCGTGGTGGCAACCATGTCTGCTGGGATTTATCTATCTTCTATAATTGAAACTTTGTAGCCGTAAGCAGAGGCCTGGGCCAGACAAGGTGTGTGGAAAGCTTGGCTTCCTCCATTCCTGGTGAAACCCAAGCCTCCCTCCTGCTCTCTCTGTGGCACTAGCCATCTTGGTTGTGTTAATTTGCATACTCGATCTTGATTGGATTGTGGGCGTGGCTTGTGGGCGTGGCTTGTGGGTTTAGCAGATTGATGGTTAATGTGTATATTACTCTTTTATTAGATAGGCGATATATATATATATATATGTGTGTGTGTGTGTGTGTGTGTATATATATATATATATATATATATATATATATATATATCGCCTATCTAATAATAGACAAATATGCAAATTGACCATACCTCCGACAAACCCACAAGCCACGCCCACAAGCCACACCCACCATCCAATCAGAGCGAGTATGCAAATTAACCGAAACCAAGATAGCTACAGCCACAGAGAGCAAGGTTTCCTAGGTAACAGAGGAAGCCAAGCTTTCCGCCTGCCCTGGCCAGGCCTAAGCCTACACTCAACCTACAAAGTTTCAATTATAGAAGGTAAACAAATTCAAACAAATGGCGGCAGAATGGAGCTTGAGAGAGCAGGTCAGGGTTGCCGCTGGCAACAGGGGAAGCAAAGCTTTCCGCACACCCTGGCAGGGCCCACCCGCTTAAGGCAACAAAGTTTCAATTATAACCCCAACACAAATGGCTGCCTGCCTCGGAGGGAGCCCCTGGCTTGGCTCCGCTCCAGGCTACAAAGTTTCAATTATAGAAGGAAAATAAATTCCAGATACCAGGGCCTCCAATTGGGTTGCCAGGGGGCATGGCCAGCCTGCAAACCACCACAGGACCCTCGCTCAGGCCGCCCCACACCCCAAGGGTACCCCCACCTGATCCGGGACGCCCTTCAGGGCAAACCAGCTGGCCCCCACCCCTGTACCAGGCCTCTATCCTATCTAATAAAAGAGTAATATACAGATTGACCATCAATCCAACACACAATATAGCTGCCCCGATGTGGTCAAAGATCCTGCCCCCATCTGGACACAAGATGGCCACCACAAGATGGCCAGCAGGAGAGGGCAGTTGGGAGGCACCCGGCCTGCAAGGGAGGGCAGTTGAGAGGGACCAAGCCTGCAAGGGAGGGCAGTTGGAGGTGATCAACCATGCAGGAGAGGGCAGTTAGGGGTGACCAGGCCGGCAGAGGAGGGAAGTTGGGGGCAAACAGGCTGGCACAGAGTGGTTAGGGGGTGATCATGCTGGCAGGCAGAAGCAGTTAGGGGCAATCAGGAAGGCAGTCAGGCAAGCAGTTGGGAGCCAGCAGTCCTGGAATAGAAACGGGCAGTCGGACATCCCTCGAAGGATCCCAGTTTGGAGAGGGTACAGTCTGGGCTGAGGGCCACCCCTCCTCTGTGCACGAATTTCGTGCACTGGACCTCTAGTATATATATATATATACATACATACATATATATAAATATATATAAAGTATAAATATATATATAAATATATATATAAATATATATATATATATAAATATATATAAGTATATATAAATATATATACCTACATTAATACATACATATACATCCTAAGGCCCAGTGTACAAATTTGTCAAATTTGTGCATGCGTGGGGTACAGCTGGTCTGCCACAATGGGGGCCAATCAAGCCGGGCTGGAGGGACGGAGGGGCCGT
>JAJQQW010000025.1:0-87314 GCA_025583905.1 Ia io | reverse complement strand
GTACACATAGGTCATTTTCAAATATAGACAATATATTGGGTCATAGGCAAAGTCTCTTCAAATTTAAGAAGATAGAAATGATATCAAGCATCTTCTCAGATCACAGTGGCATAAAAGTGGAAATCAACTACAATAAAAACAATCCAAAAAAGTCAAACACATGGATACTAAACAGCATGCTATTTAACAATGACTGGGTAACCAGAGAGACCAAGGAAGAAATAAAAAACATCATGGCAACAAATGACAATGAAAACAAAACAATCCAAAATATATGGAACACAGCAAAAGCAGTCTTGACAGGGAAGTTCATAGCTCTACAAGCCTATTGCAAAAAACAAGAAACAATGGTAACAAATTACCTAACCCTACAACTCAAAGAGTGAAAAAGAGAGCAACAAGAAAAGCCCAGTGTAAGCAGAAGGAAGGAAATAATAAAGATCAGAGCGGAGATAAACGACATAGAGACCAAAGAAACAATACAAAAGATCAACAAAACCAAGAGCTGGTTCTTTGAAAGGATAAACAAGATTGATAAACCTCTAGCTAGGCTCACCAAGAAGCAAAGATAGAGGACCCAAATAAACAAAATCAGAAATGAAAGAGGTGAAACAACAACAGACCCCCATCAAAATGCAAAGGATTGTTTCAAAATACTACGAACAACTCTATTCCAACAAACTGGACAACCTGGACGAAATGGACATATTCCTAGAAAAATATAACCTTCCAAAACTCAATCAGGAAGAATCTAAACAGCTCAATAGGCCAGTAACTATGGAAGAAATTGAAGCAGTCATAAAAAAACTTCCGGCAAACAACAGCCCAGGTCCAGACGGCTTCACAGGAGAGTTTTACCAAACAATCAAGGAAGAACTAAAACCTCTCCTCCTCAGACTATTCCAAAAAACTCAAGAGGAAGGAACACTTCCAAGCTCCTTCTATGAAGTCAGCATCACCCTAATACCAAAACCAGATAAGCACAACACAATGAAAGAGAATTATAGGCCAATATCCCTCATGAACAGAGATGCCAAAATCCTCAACAAAATTCTAGCAAATTGGCTCTAGCAGTACATCAGAAAGATCATACACCATGACCAAGTAGGATTTATCCCAGGAATGCAAGGATGGTACAATATCCACAAATCAATAAACGTGATACTTCACATAAACAAACTGAGAGATAAAAATCACATAGTCATATAAATTGATGCAGAAAAAGCATTTGACAAAATGCAACACCCTTTCTTGATAAAAACTCTCAACATGTTAGAAATAGAAGGATCATACCTCAACATAATAAAAGCTATATATGATAAACCCACAGCAAAGATCATACTCAATGGGCAAAAACTAAAACCATTTACCCTAAGAACAGGAATAAGACAGGGATGCCCACTCTCACCACTCCTGATTGACATAGTACTGGAAGTATTAGCCATTGCAATTAGACAAGAAGAATAAATAAAAGGCATACAAATTGGAAAAGAACAAGTAAAGCTGTCTTTATTTGCAGACGACATGATATTGTACATAAAAAATCCGAAAGACTCTGTCAAAAAACTAATAGACTTAATAAATGAATTCAGCAATTTAGCAGGATACAAAATTAACATCAAGAAATCTATGGTCTTTCTATACACCAATAGAGAACTTACAGAAAGAGAGACTGAAAAAGCAATTCCATTTACCATTGCACCAAAAAAATTAAGATACCTAGGAATAAACTTAACTAAGGAGGTAAAAGACCTATACGCCGAAAAATACTGGACACTGAAAAACGAGATAGAGGAAGACATAAACAGATGGGAGAACATACCATGTTCATGGATTGGTAGAATCAACATCATTAAAATGTCCATACTACCAAAGCAATCAATAGATTCAATTCACTCCCCAGTAAAATACCAATGGCACATTTCACAGACCTAGAAAGAACTCTGCAAAAATTCATCTGGAATAAAAAAAGACCCCGAATAGCCACAGAAATCCTTAGAAAGAATTATAAAATAGAAGGGATCTCAATACCAGATTTCAAGCTGTATTACAAAGCCACGGTTCTCAAAACAGCATGGTACTGGCATAGAACAGACATATAGATCAATGGAATAGAATAGACAATCCAGATATCAACCCAAACCACTATGCTCAATTAATATTTGATAAAGGAGGCATGAACATACAATGGAGTCAAGAAGTCTCTTCAATAAATGGTGTTGGGAAAATTGGACAGACACATGCAAAAAAATGAATCTAGATCACCAACTTACACCATACACAAAAATAAATGCAAAATGGATACAAGATTTAAACATAACATGGGAAACCATAAAAATACTAGAGGAATTCACAGGCAGCAAAATCTCAGACATATGCCGAAAGAACTTCTTCAGTGATACTGCCCCTAGGGCAATGGAAGCTAAAGAGAAAATAAACAAATGGGACTACATCAAAAAAAAGCTTTTTTTCAGCAAAAGAAACTCAACAAAACAACAAGAAATCCCACTGTATGGGAGAACATATTTCCAAATGTTATCAATGATCAAGGTTTAATCTCCAACATCTACAGGCAACTTATACAACTTAATAAAAGAAAGATAAATGATCCAATAAAAAAAATGGGCAAGGAACTTAAATAGAATCTTTTGGAAATAAGACACAAGGAAGGCAAAGAGACACATGAAAACATGCCCAAAGTCACTAATTATCCAAGATGTGCAAATCAAAACAACAATGCGGTACCATCTCACACCTGTCAGAATGGCTATCATCAACAAATCAACAAACGACAAGTGTTGGTGAGGATGCAGAGAAAAAGGAACCCTCGTGCACTGCTGGTGGGAATGCAGACTGGTGCAGCCACTGTGGAGAACAGTATGGAATTTCCTCAAAAAACTGAAAATGGAACTCCCATTTGACCCAGTAATCCCACTCCTAGGAATATATCCTAAGAAACTGGAAACACCAATAAGAAAGGATATGTGCACCACTATGTTCATAGTAGCACAATTTACAATAGCTAAGATTGGGAAACAGCCTATGTGCCCATCAGCAGATGACTGGATCAGAAAACTATGGTAAATCTACACAATGTAATACTATTCTGCATTAAAAAAGAAGGAATTCTTACCATTCACAGCAACCTGGATGGAATTGGAGAACATTATGCTAAGTAAAATAAGCCAGTCAATGAAAGAAAAATACCACATGATCTCACTCATTTATGGATAATAAAGAAAATTATGAACTGTTGAACAAAAAGATAGATACAGAGACAGTAAAGCATCAAACAGACTGTCAAATTACAGCGTGAAAGTTAGGGAGATGTGGGGGAGATAAGAGATCAACCGAAGGACTTGTATGCATACACATAAGCATAACCAATGGACACAAAACTCCGGGGGGTGAGGGCATGTTTGGGAGTGGGGTGGGGGGCAATGGTAAGATATGTACACATATAATCCTGTCTAATAATTGACAAATATGCAAATTGACCATACCTCTGACACACCCACAAGCCACACCAAAAAGCCACGCCCACCATCCAATCAGAGCGAGTATGCAAATTAACCCAAACCAAGATGGGTACAGCCACAGAGAGTAAGGTTTCCTAGGTAACAGAGGAAGCCAAGCTTTCTGCCTCCACTCAAGCTACAAAGTTTCAATTATAGAAGGTAAACAAATTCAAAGAAATGGTGGCAGAGTGGAGCTTGAGAGAGCAGGCCAGGGTTGCCGCCGGCAATAGGGGAAGCAAGGCTTTCCGCACACCCTGGCCGGGCCCACCCGCTTAAGGCAACAAAGTTTCAATTATAACCCCGACACAAATGGCTGCCAGCAGAGGGAGCCCCAGGTTTGCCTCCGCTCCAGGCTACAAAGTTTCAATTGTAGAAGGAAAATAAATTCCATATACCAGGGCCACTGCTTGGGTTACCAGGGGGCATGGCTGGCCTGCAAACCACCACAGGCCCCTTGCTCAGGCCGCCTCACACCCCAAGGGAACCCCCACCTGATCCGGGACGTCCTTCAGGGCAAACCAGCTGGCCCCCACCCCTGTACCAGGCCTCTATCCTATCTAATAAAAGAGTAATATACAGATTGATGATCACTGTAACACACAATATAGCTGCCCCCATGTGGTCAAAGATCCTGCCCCCATGTGGACACAAGATTGCCACCACAAGATGGCCAGCAGGAGAGGGCAGTTGGGAGGCACCCGGCCTGCAAGGGAGGGCAGTTGAGAGGGACCAAGCCTGCAAGAGAGGGCAGTTGGAGGTGTTCAACCCTGCAGGAGAGGGCAGTTAGCAGTGACCAGGCCGGCAGAGGAGGGAAGTTGGGGGCAAACAGGCTGGCATGGGAGTGGTTAGGGGTGATCAGGCTGGCAGGCAGAAGCGGTTAGGGGCAATGAGGAAGGCAGGCAGGCAAGCAGTTGGGAGCCAGCAGTCCTGGATTGTGAGAGGGATGTCCGACTGCCTGTTTCCGGGATCAGGCCTAAATGGGCAGTCGGACATCCCTCGAGGTGTCCCGGATTGGAGAGGGTACAGGCTGGGCTGAGGGACAACCCCCCTCCGTGCACGAATTTCATGCACCAGGCCTCTAGTACCTTAATAAAAAAACGAACATGACTGAGTTTGTTTTGAGGTGGCACATAACATCTGTCTCCCCCTTTCTGTTTTAGTAATTGCATTTTAAGAGTACGATTTGCTTTTTCCACTATTGCTTGACCTTGAGGGTTGTAAGAGATACCAACTTTATGACAAATTTGATATTGCAGACAAAAATGTTGAAAAGCAGAACTAGTGTATGCGGGTCCATTGTCTGTCTTTAGCTCTAAGAGAGGACATAATACTGCAAAGGCAACTAGGCAGTGATTAATTACATGCTTGACACTCTCTCCCATTTGGGGTGTTGCAAAGATAAAGCGGGAGCAGGTATCTATATTAACATGTACCCATCTATGCTTACCAAATTCTGGTATGTGGGTGACACCCATTTGCCAAATTTGATTAGGTTTGAGACCCGTAGGATTGACCCCCAATAATTGTACAGGGCAATGAATTACACACTGAAAGCACTGCTTAACAATTTGATGAGCTTGCTCCCGAGAAATATGGAATTGTTTGTGTAAGGCAGCAGCCTTTTGATGATACAAAGCATGGGAGGACTGGGCAAGAGGAAATGGGGTAGCCTCTTGCATTACAGCAAGGAGGCGATCAATAGCATCATTGCCTAAAGCTAACAGACCAGTGAGACCTGAATGAGATCGGATATGACCAAAAAAGCATGGAAGCTGTCGTTTTCTAGTGACTTTTTGAAGGTTGAAAAATAAATGAAAGAGTTCCTCCAAATTAGTGTGCCGTATAGTAGCTGTTTCAAAAATTATGGCCATACTTACCACATAGGCACTATCACTATATTGGTTAATGGGCTCCGTAGCAAAGTCTGTCAAGGCATAAATAAGAGCTTGTATTTCTACCTGTTGTGCTGAAATATAAGGGGTTTGAAGGACCTTTATACCTCTGCTATAGTAGTATCCAGCTTTTCCAGAACTGGATCCATCTGTAAAAATGGTTAATGCCTGAGGTATAGGTTGTGACTTCACTATTTTTGGGAAAGTAAAGGTTGTAACTGAGATAAATTGTAAAACCTTATTTGCAGGATAATGGTTACCAATCTGTCTGGAGAAATTAGCAAGTGCAACTTGTCAATTTGTTGATCGTTGCCAGAGCCAGTCTTGCTGTATAGCTGTAAATGGCACTACAATAAGATCAGGGCCTCGGCCCACTAATCGGCCTGTTCGAAGGAGGGCTTGAGCTATTAGGTGGGAAACCAAATCATGGAAAGGAGTTAATACCTTAGTTGGATAATGATCCAAATATAGCCATTCAAAAATTCCAGGAGCTTGCCAAATGACCCCAGTGGGTGTATGTGTTGTAGAGAAAATTAAAATCTGTTAGGGAAGGGAGTAATCAATTCTAGTAAGTTGTGCTAAACTTAAGGCATCCTCAACTTTATGTAAGGCTGTCTTGGCTTCCTCTGTCATGCAGCATGGGGATGACAGAGATGAATCTCCCCTTACCATATGAAATAAAGGGCTTAAGTCAGAAGTGGTTAATTATAAAGCAGGACGAACCCAGTTAATATCTCCTAATAATTTTTGGAAGTCATTTAATGTAAGTAAAGTGTCAGTCCAAATTTGAATTTTCTGATGTTTTATTGTTTTTCCCTCAATAATGCTGCCAAGATAAGAAAAAGAAAATGTCCTTTGAAATTTTTTGGGTGCTATACATAATTCAGCACAATGCAGGGAATCCTGTAAATTTATATAGATATTATTTAGATGTGTTTCATTTTCATGAGCTAAGAGAATGTCATCCATATAATGAATAATATAAGCCTTGGGATATTTTTTCCTTATAGGATGTATGGCTGCAGCCACAAAATCCTGACATAAGGTAGGACTATTGGCCATGCCCTGAGGCAATACTTTAGCATATCTCCACGCCCATCATCCCAAACTCATGGGCGCTGTTCCCTTGCTTCCTCCAATCCTTGCTCATATTTAGGAGAAAGCGCATTGTCCGGAGGGCTCTCTCCCACAGTAGCTGTAGCTCCAGGGACTGGAGGAGGCAGCAGAGGCACAGGTGGTGGAGTCGGAAGCCTCTGGCAACCTTCCCCCATCTTTCTAGATTCCCCTGCCACATTCCTCCACTTCCCTTCTGGAGTGGACTCTAGACAGTCCCGAATCAGGGACCACAGACTGAAAGTAGAGACAGGCATTTCCTCTGGACCTTCAGCTATATAATGATCGTGAAGTTGTTTCCTACCTTCTCCCATGCCTCTATATTTACCTTTTCTTCCTCAGAAAACCATGGGCAGGTTTTACTCACAAAATCCAAAAAATCGAAAAGCTGTTCATAGCTCTCAGAATAGCCCCTTGCTTGGAGCATAGCCTTAAGCATGGATACCCATACATTCTTTCCCTGTGATCCTGAATTTCCCATGTTTTACACCTAGCTATTACTAAACTTCGCTCCTAACCTTCCTTTTTGCTTTCTGCATGTACTTCACTGGAGCGTCCTTTCACCTGACAATTGGAGTTCCCTCACACTCAGGCCCGCATTGAGTGCCACTTGTGACTCCCCAGCACAGCCAAGGGTTCCACGAGCCTGAGGGAGGGCCAGCAAAGGATGAAGAAAAGACAGACAAAGAGAATAAGCTGCCTCTAGGTGGATCTTCTGTGCCTGGCCGAGCCTACAGAACAGATCCAGACTGCAAGCTGAACCTTTATTTTATAGACAGAGGTAAACAAGGTAGTGGTCACCATAGTTACAATGTTCTTGTGAGTTTCACTTGTTTTGGCAGCATTTGATGCACCTCCCACTGCCCATTAGCTACCCAGGAAAGATGTAGGGAGCATCATAAGGTCAAACTTAATTATGCTAAGAGGGCTGTGCCCTTTAAGCTGGGACTTGTTTGCAGCTTTGCCAGCAGGTCAGTCAGAGGCTTAACCCTATAACCGCTCCCTACACCTGAGTGGAGGGGTGATTCTGAGAGGACACAGAACCTTTCACTCAAATCCCCACCTCAAACCTTCCTTGGTTCTGGGAAGTATTGAGAGCACAAAAAGAAAGAAAGCAAGATGGAGAAGGGGAGAAAGGAAGGGGAGAAAGTAAAGTATTTACCTTTATTGTCATTCCCACTTTATTTGTTGAGAACTAATTTCAGGTTGATATGCACAGGTATGCAAGGCCAAGGGATTTAAAGTGAGGATTTCCCGAGGATTGTGGGAAATCTACCCAGCAAGCACATCAGGGGCCTCCTTGTGGCTGTTATAATGAATGGATTGGAATGAGTGGCCATCTGGCTGCACAAAACACAAGCAAAGACAACAAACCAATAATAGAGAGTTTCCTTTGGAATTGGATGTGAGAGAGGAGACTATTTGCAGAAAACAAACTGCATTCTCAAAGCTTGTGGAGAGGAGGGAGGAACAGATTGACAATGAATTCTCCTTGGGGCCATGTGGCCTGAGCCCCTGCTTAGGGTGTGGAAGCATCTTCAGAGGAAGCAGGCAGCCTGTGAGCCCAGGGCAGGTGTTGGCCTCACTTCCCCATGAACTTGCACCCCTGTGGATAGTGCCACAGCTGGTGTGATGAACAGCAGTAATAATCAGGCCCGTCCTCCAACCGCAGCCCAGGCATGGTCACGTAGCCATGTTTCCAAATTTGGAGCCAGTGAAGTGATCAGGGATCCTCAATGGCCACTTTTTTACATTATAAACCAGAACTTTAGGGACCATGTCTGGTCATTGTTGGTAGTAGGAGACATAATCATAACCACTGAAATCATCGCTGCATCTAGCACAGGAGGAGGTGACCGACTGTCCCAGAGCCCTGGACACTGAGGGAGGCTGAGTCAGGTCAGACAGGGCCCAGGACCCTGAAAACAGCAAAAATATACTCTGCTGAGTTGAGTGCTGGGGCCCTGGTGAGCCTGAGGAGGAGGCAAAGAAACAGGCCACGGTGAACCCACGGTCCCTTCTCTGGAGGCCACACCTGAGCTCTGAATGATGAGGGTGAGCAGGAGCAGAGGCCTGGTCATGGTGGAGAAACCCCAAGGTTGCTGCCTTCTGACACCCCAAGCCTGAGCCTGGCTCCCCTACACTTCTCTTATCCTCTCCCCTGCCTCAGAGGAGGGAGGGGCCTCCATGCAAATCTGCTTCCTTCCCCTGCTTCACCACATCCCACTCCAACCTGACCAAGATACCCCTGCAAACCTGGAATGAAGAGCTTTAGCAAGAATTAAGCTCTTGCCCTGGCCTGGTAGCTTACAGGGTTACAGCATCATCCTACTCCTCTTTGATCTCTGGCAAGTAAACATACAGGAATCCACCAATGAGTGATTAAGTAAGCAGAACAACAAATCCACGTTTCTCTCTCTCACTTCCTCTCTCTCTAAAATCAATCAGTAAATGTATTTAAAACAGGCAAACTCTTTAATATACTCTAAGTAAGGTCATGCTGAGACCTGGGCAGATTGCAGAAATGGAGCCGGCCAGGATATAGCTGCCTTTTCTATTGGGGGAGTCCTGGTGGCTCCTGGGTGAGAAATCACAGGACTTCCCCTCTGGATGATGTGGACAAAGTTGAGGACAGCTTGGCTGAGAAGGTTCAGGAACTCCATTCCCTGGGTGTCAATGGCAGAGCTGGGGACTGCATATTGTCCTCTACTCCTTCTTATTCCCCTTAGTGAGGATGGCTCCTCCGCATGGCTCCATCCTCTGTCTTTGCAGTGCTTTGAGCCTGAAGCTGAGCCCTAGGCCTTATTAGCTCTTTTAAGATCATGTATTGAGCACAACTGTTTGGGGACTTCAGGGGCTCCCAGGGAAGCAGCGCTTCAAACTACATCCTCATACAGCATAAAGCCAAGCAAGTACCTTCCCCTCATCCAGGCCCTTGCTGCCCGTGGGGGCCTAAGATGGTACAGCCTCCTGGTGGCCCAAGACTCTGCATTCCTCAGGGAAGGCAGTGGAGTGGGAGGGGGCTATCCCCAATTATTTTCTTTGCATCATCTGTCATTTCCAGCTCAGTACCGGGCCCCCTGACCCCTTCTATTTCCTGGTGAGCCCATTGCCCTTTGTCTGTCAACTTCCTCTAGCCTGGAGTGTGTTCCCTGCCACACCAGGTGGCCCAGATGCTCATCTCAGGGCTGATTAGCATGTCCCACCATAGACCAGGCAAAAGGGTGTTGCTTGTGAGGCAGCGCTGGGCTCAAGGCTGAGGACACATGAACTGAAATCAACCCGAATAGGAAGGTTGGATGAGAAACATGAGGCCATGTGAAGACAGACTGACTTGTCGATTTGTGGGGAGAAAGGATATTGCACAAAGAAAGGGCTCTGTGGGACTTAGAAGCCCCAGGGGCTTGGAATAGCAGGAGTCAAGGTGAGAGATGGGCTGGTTCCTTCCAGATATTCCAAGGAGAGTCTGATTCCTGGCTCCTCCAGTTGCTAGGCCGCCAGCCCTTCCTGGCTGTAGCTATATGACTCCAATGTCCACTCTGTGGTCCCATCTCCTGCTCTTCTTCTGTCCTCAAATCTGCCTGCTCACACCTGGTAATCCATTGCCTTTGCATTAGTCAGGGTTCTCGAGAGCAGCTGGAGATTATGAGGACTTCGCTGGTGTGATTTCAAAGACTGAGAACCCCACGATCTGCAAGCTGGGGGGCCCAGGAAAGGTGTTGGTCAAATGTGGCCCGAGTCTGAGGACCTGAGAACCAGAGGAGCTGATGGTGTAAGATGCAGTCTGAGGACAGAGGCCTATGAGATGAGATGTGATGTCCCAGCCCTCCAGTGATTCAGGAATAAAGGGGTGAGCTCCTCCTTTTGTCCTAGGCAGGCTCTCAGTGCATTGATGCTGTGCACATAGGGAGGGTGACCTCCTTTTAGGAGTCCACCAATTCCAATGCTAATCTTCTCTGGAAGCTGGTCAGAGACATACACAGAAATCATGTTTAAGGTGGGCTCCTGTCCTGTCCTATGGGCCTTGAAGCCAAGGCATACAATTAACAATGACAGTCCCTATCTCAAAGCCTTCATCTCATCTGCAGACTCCATTTTGCCTTATTAGGTAACATTCCCAGATCCCAGGAATGACCACCTGGATATCTCTGGGCGCTCATCCCTCAGGCTCAGGAACCAGCCTTCGAGTCCTGCACAGGAGTGTGGGCATGTGCACACACACACACACAAAAACACACACACACACACACACACACACACACACACACACGAAAGGCTCTGTCTCTGAGGGGCTGTTCTCAGGATGTTTTGCACAGTAGCTCACTGAGGTGTCCCTGACACAGGAGCTACCCCAAACCGACTTTTAAACATCCTTTAAGATGATCCAGCTGTCCTTTACTGGAAATATTTTTCATATTAATGGAAACCTGACAGGCTGTTCCCACTGCTTAAGCCTGCACACAAAGCAAGGGAAAGATCTGGAAATATCCATCAGTGTAACCCTGCCTTGCTCACAGTTGAGCTTCTGCAGTCCTCACGAGTGCTTCCCATTAAAATATGCCTTACCATAAACCAAAGAGGACATTTTCCTTCTACAATCAAAGCCATTTTAGGAAGTCACTTATGAATTCCCACACTGGTCCCCACGGGGTTCCTTTTATAAGGGTTTCCTTCCCTCCCATCCTGGGCAGGAAGGGGCTTTCGGTGTGGAGCCTCGGTGACATCCGGTGGTACCTCTCAGCTTTCTGCCCTTTCCCTCCTTGATGTCTGAGGAGGCACAGGACCCAGCCCCTAGCTAGCATTACAGAAATGAAGGACAGGTTATCAGGGTGTGACTCCGCCTGATAGAGGAGAGGCCTCCACCTGGTCCCTGTGAGGCAATGCTTCAGGAGGGAGGAAGGAGAAGCATGAAGTGTGGACTGATGGCTAAACTCTGGGTTTGGGAAAATACTGAAGGGAGAAGAGCTGGGTACACCAGACTCCAGAAGCACAAGCTCACGTTTGTTCAGAAGTTCCACACTAGACTCAACATGCATGACACCTGTGGGTGGATTAATCTCTTCATGCGTTTGTCTAGTCCTGTTAGGTGGATGCAGTTAGGAGGAAGTTGGCTCACCAGACAAACCCTGATGCTATCTTTTGAAGGGTGGGACAAAAGAGTCAATTGGGAAACATTTCATCAAGATGGAAAGGACACTGTGCCAAGCTTGGTACAAGGGCAGTGGGTAGAGACTTGGGGGAAGTCAACTCTCTACAGAGCACAGGTTTTGTCCCTCCAATTCTCTCCCAGCTCAGTCCCATGAAATACTGATTGAGACTGTGAGCCTAAAGGAAGGTCTCATCTGTGTTCCTCTCTCTTCCTTCACCCCACCAATTCTTCAAGGCTTCCCTCAGTTACCAGGGTTTCAACAATGGGCCTGCATAAGCAAGGCCTCAGTAAAGGACCATGCTGACTAGATTGCAGGAGAAGCAAAGCTGAATACGTGGTGTCCCGTGTGGTCCCTTGTTTTTCCATTGACCGCCAAACTGGAGTAGGTTCCTCATGTCCATGATGAGAGGTGAGAGAGTTCAGAGAGCACTCCAGCCACAGAGACACAAATGTCCCTGCACACAGGGAAGCAGGAAGTAAGCAAGCAGGATCCTGTGAGCTGAGGGCAGGTTTGCTCTCATTTTCCAAGAGGGCTTGAAGCACTGTGCTAAGGGCCACAGATGGGATATAAAACAGTGACATCAGCCCCCTTCTCAGCCTGGAGCCTAGAGATGGTCACAGAGGCTGGGGTGCTGAACCTGCAGCCAGAGGAACGGTCTGAGATCCCCAAAGCTAAGAACTGACAGCATCCTTCAGGAGTTAAGAGGGAGTGCCAAGGCCTTATTGTTGTCAGGCCACCTCATTTTAACCCTACACACACTGCCCCCAGTGTCACTGCCTCTACCAGAGCTTCTGTCCCAGAGCCCTGAATGCTGAGAGGTTGATTCAGGACAGAACAGAGTTCAAGAACTTCAAAATGAGAACAAAGGCACAGACAGATTGGTAAGTCCAGGACCATGGCTCCAGGTGAGTCACAATAAAATAACTGGTCACCCAAGACCCCAAAGGATGGTGTCTCACCTGTGGAGTGATCTGGGTGGTGAGGAGCACAGGAGCCCAGCCATGCTAGAGGCACTCCAAGTGCCTCCTGAGCCCAGAGCTGGACAGGGCAGCCTACCCATGGGGTTACTGGTCTTAGCAATATGCTGTGTTGGGGCTGGGGTTGGGAAGGTGGTTAAGCGTATTCATTCACAGGACTTCTCTGAGCATGGACTGTCTTCCCTGTCCCCTCTCACTTCAGACCCCTGAGTGTGGGGCCTTCAAGTGTGTCCTTTCTCCTTGGGACCTGGCCAAGGGAGTGTGGCTGGTATATAGGTTTAAAAATAGATCTGTGAGGGGCTCCCAATGGGGACAGGGTCCCTGAGCAGAGTTACTTAAGGGAGAAGAACTGACACCATAGGTCCCCATAACTGTGAGCCAAGGTTTGTTCCACAGTTCCACAACAGTCTAAACAAATGATCATGATAACTATGCATAAGTCACTTTCTCATCGATTGGTGCAATTGGAATCTCAGTTAGGAGCAGTTTAGGGCACCTGGAGCCTCATCCACACCCCATACCCCACACCCTACACCCACCTTGGAGGTCTGGCAGAGCCCACAGACCTCTACTCAGCACAAACTTAGTGAGCCCTGGACTGAGGTTCGGGACACTGGAGCCCAAACAAAGGCTCCCTGCTGTGTCCCTTCCTGTGGCTGCAGCTGCCACACAGGTAAACAGAATTGCAGTGTCTCCCCTTGGACCAGTGCTTGCAGCATCTCCCCTTGGACCAGTCCCACCAACAGCAGCCCCTCTCCATCCCAGTAAACAAAGTACTCAGCCTTGTAGTACCTGCTGTGCTGACATAGCAGATGGTCAGCACTCCCTGTCCAGTATGGTAGCCACCAGCCACATGTGATGAGTTATCCCTTGAAATATATATAGTGCACTTGAGGAGCTGAGTTTTAATTTTAATCTTACTTACAATGTAACACATCATTTATTGTTTGGAACATCTTGGGTGTATGAGTGAACCTATTTTTTCAAATGTTAGGAAATGCAAATAAAGACCCAGGATTTCTGATTAAAAAAGATTAAAATCAGTACTCAATCCTTAGTGAGATGTCCTTTGAGAGACATCAAATTAAGAAGACTTTGTGCAAAACATGAAGGTAAAATACTTCATGAATATTTTTGTGGTGGCTAAGTTCTTCTAGGCTATGCTAATAGCCAAACTAACAAAGAACGATTAATAGGAGAACATCAGGGTTTAGTACATGTGCAATGAGGTTTCACATAAACATGATAAATCCATAAATATTTCAAACACACTGAGGCAACATTGGCTGTATAAGACATTTTTTGAATTTTTAAAACATATTTTTATTGATTTCAGAGAGGAAGGAGAGGGAGAGAGGGCAACATCAACGATGAGAGAGAATCCTTGACTGGCTGCCCCCTGTGGGCACCACTCTGGGTATCCAGAGAGAAACCTGGCATATGCCCTAATGGGATAGAGAATGTTGACCTCCTGGCTTCATAGGATGACATTCAACCACTGAGCCAGGTCGGATGGACTATCTACACTAATAAAAGCAAAAGATGCAAATTGGTCATACCTTTACTATGCCCACCAGCAAAATAGGAGTATACAAATTAATCCAACAAGGATGGTGAGTTAATTTGCATACACAGGCGCAGAGGGAAGATTGAAGGTTCCAGCCTGAGCGAAGACTGAAGACTGAAGGCAGCCGTAACTGGTTTGGCTCAGTGGATAGAGCGTCAGCCTGTGGATTGAGGGATCCCAGGTTTAATTCCGGTCAAGGGCATGTACCTTGGTTGTGGGTACATCCCCAGTGGGGGCGTGCAGGAGGCAGATGATCGATGTTTCTCTCATTGATGTTTCTAATCTCTATCTCTCTCCCTTCCTTTCTGTAAAAAAAAAAAAAAAATCAATAAAATATATTTAAAAAAAGATTGAAGGCTGAAGACTGAAGAGGCTTGGCTTTTCTGCTGTGGCTGTGGCAGAGAAGCCTCCAGGCTTGGCTTCTCTGAAGTGGCCTGAATGGAGAAGCCTAGCATCGAGGTTTGGCTTCTCAGCTGCAGCCAGAGCAAAGGCCTGGGTCCTGGGTGCTGGAGGAAAACTGGTACCAGCAGCCGGGGTAAGGAAGGACTATTGCACGAATCTTCATGCAACGGGTCTCTGGAATATGACATATTTTGAACAAAGGAGAAAGTGGGGAAACGGGATATTATTTTCCGAAGTGAGAATGGGAGATTTGCAGGTAGTCGAGGAAGAAGAGAATACATGTGTCAGGAAAATTAAGAAACCATGTGACACAGGTTATCTAGCTGACAGATACCTGCCTGAACCATCATGTAGCCTATGATTAAGAATTAAAGGGACCAAGACTCTGCCATCCTGAAGCTGCTTTTGGGGATATTGATTTTCAGCTTTTATTAAGAGGCAAAAGTCTCAGAGAGAACCTTTGGACACTCCCAGCCCCCTCCTGCCCAAAAGATTAGAGAGAGGGAAACCTGCTTCAGGAAGGTTGTTGCCTTTGCCTGAATTGAGTGAAACATGATAAACAAGAGGGCTTCAGCAGGTGTCTATTAGCTAGAATGCCCTCCTCCCCCGTGACAGCATCAATTAGGCATGTGGGGGTAGTCCCCAGACATTGTTGGTCCCAGGAGGTAGGGTTAAAATTCCACAGTGGCTTCTGAGAACAGTGTTGAAGATGGTGGCATTTCAGCTCACCCAGAACACCTCCTGAGCCCACAGCTGGACAGGGAAGAGGTGGTATCCCGGTAGGCTGGGCCCAGGACCTGGAGAAGAGTGGGGAAGACAGGGAGGGGTGACTCAGGTGAACCTGGAGGGGAGGGAGAGGATTCAGTTCTGGTGCCCACATAAGCTGTCCTTAGGAACTATCTCCTGGGCCCTGAGTGAGGACAGAGAGGGGAGGAGAGCCTTGGAGTTGGGGGAGACCCCTCAGGGCTGTGTCTCTTGAGACTCTGACACTTGTAGAGGACACCCACGACTGACTCTCTCATCCACTCCGCATTCAGCTTCTCAGGTGAGGAGGGATCGCCATGCAAATTTATTCCTGAGCTGTGAGGATTCTAAGTTCTTTTGTTCCAAGCTGTGAGACTTAGCAACCAGGGGAGCAACCAGTGGACACCCTGTTCCAGGCAGGACTGGACCAGGACTGGTGGGGCAGCCAAGTCCTCTTCCCAAGAAGTAGCTTTGAGGCTGGTTCACGGCCCTGGAGCTGTGGGAGCCCCTCCTGTCAGTGAGCAGCTGGTCTTCAGGTGAGTGTTCCTCTCCACACACCGGACCTCTCCCCCAACAGTTACACACCCGGGAGGGCCCTACCCTCTTCAAGTCCAGTCTCTCAGAGGCCTGAATCTGGGAGAAGGGATGCTGCCCACAGGTGAAGGTTCCTGCCTTTCCCTCTGGGTTCCTGGATAGCTACCCCAAAAGGATTTTCAAAAGGTGTGGTTCACTCAAATCAGAACACACACCCTAGGGAATGCACACCTGCCACCCTGAGTGCTTTCCAAGACCTTTCACATAGGTTAGTCCTGCAGCGGACTGGGTGTCCAGAGGCCATTGCAGGTGCCTGTTACTAAATCAGGAGGCTATTGTACAGGGGGTGTCATGGAAGCACAAGTCAGCCCCTAATTCCTTCCTGATTAGCCCACCCTGCTTTTACCCCTGGCTTAATCTTTATTGTATCACTGTCTTCACCTGAAAGAAACAACAAGTGACAGCATTAAGGTTCAAAGTGTCCTGACATGAGTCTGGCTAGAAAAATCACCTTCCACTAATGCACCTGCTGCCCTCTCTGTCACTCTTACCATCTCCCTTGTACCCCAGTCTCTCTTGTGTTCTCATATTGGCCAAGCACTTTACTCGCCAGGAATTTGTGCAGTCTGTCCTCACGCCCAGAACAGGATCCTTCCATGCCCCCCAAAGGCCCCTCCTTGCTCAGACCTCAGGTAGGAGTCTGCCTGCCTCTGTACCTTTCCATATGAGCCCCTGTGTTTCTTGACAGAATTAGTTACAAAGAGCCAGTTGTAGACAATGGTATTGTCTGCTTTGGATGTGTGTGTGTGTGTGTGTGTGTGTGTGTTCTATTATCATCCTAAACCTTGTGAGGAGAGACTGTGTGTAGCTCTGAGCAAGGCATTAGCAGCCACTGTAAGACAAATATATGCCGAATGCATCTAGAAGAGAGGAGGGAGGGTAGGCTGAACCTCTAGTTCCAAGGTGAAATCATTGAGGTTTTTGTTGGTGTTGTTTTCTATCTACTCTGCTCTAGGTGACAATCCCAGATCCACTGGGGATCAGTGCAGTGGCCTCATTTGTACTCATCCGTTCATCCATGTAGCTGAAACCGTAAAACTCTGCTAGTTCATAGGCATGGGGAACGTCTGGAGGAATGGCGGGGTAGGGTCACAGAACAAGGTAGCCTTACCACCCTGCCTGTTACTCTCAGCCCCACAAACTTCCCACAGCCTATGGTAAAGAGATGCAGGGCCACCTGCATGACAGGGACACAGTGCCAACTGCCACTATCCCTCTCAGGAAAAGTCTCAGAGTTTGAGGAGTCTGAGTATTTCCCATGCCTGCGTGAGGAAGTGAAATGGGACACAATGTGTCTGAGGCTGCCTGTTACTACTTCAGCCAAAATAAGCAGATATAGGGTAGAAGCACACATGAGCATTTATTCCAACAATGCGGTCAATAATGGGGTCAGTAGTCGCTCACCCTGGAAATGCTGCTCTAACCCCCTGGGGAGAAGATAGCTACCTGTAGCTGCCAGCTGTAAGTGTAACATGGAAAGGGGAGGGCAGGGCCTGATGTCCAGCCTTCAGCAGCACAAACTCCTACAACATGGTGCCTAATCTTCTATGACCTTAGCAACAGCTCAGCACCTTCTTGGGAACGGAGAATGGTCAGCCTTCCTGAGAAAAGAAGGGTCAAAGCATGCCCTGTCCTTGGTCTGTTCCCCAAATGCAATTCTCTTCTGGCAGCTTATGTTATTAGTACAGACTGGTTCATCCTCCAGTGTCCCAGGGCCTCTTATTCATAGTTTGTTAGGTGAGTAATGATGAAACAACTGTGGCTCTATTCTTATTACATGTCCTTCCCCCCACGGGAAGGTCAGAAGCTGATTTCAAAAGACCCCACGGAGATTCCTCAGGCCAGCTTGAATGACAGGGCCTGGGCCTCTGCTTTGCGTGTCTCCTCTCCCTCTCCTCTCCAGCCTGACTTTTGTCTCCTAAAGATACTATGGAAAAGCAGGCACCAAAACCTGTCACAGGGAGGGTGCCAGGCCCCTGGGTCCCCTGGAGGCGCCATCCCAGAGGAGAGCCCAGGTTAAGGTTAATCTAAGGGGCAGCTCTGCCAGAGGCTGGGCACCAGGCTGAGGCTGGTGCCTCCCACCTCTCCTCAGCTTTGTTGGCCTGCTCCCTCCTCAGGAGCCTCCTGCCCCTGGTTCTGTTTTCAGGCCCAGTTGCCACTTTGCCCAAAGGGATTTGTTGGGGAGAAGAGGGCTTGGGGGAGGTGAGCAGAGCAAAGGGGGGAATTGGGGCTTCTGACAGAGCTCTGGAAACCCAAACCCCAGGGGAAGATGAGGGGAGCAGCTGTGGAGAGAGACACTGTAATTGCATGTGGCCGGCTCTCCTCTGCCCAGGGGGTTACAAAAATGTCCCCGTCCAGACAGTAGGGACAGTGGCCTAGCCTGGGGCAGGGAGCTCTTTTCTAGGCAGAGGACTGCGGTGGGGTGGGAGAGGGGCCAAGCCTCGCTCAGGGACTCCTGGAGGTGAGTGGCAGCCCAAACCTCAGAGGGAAAGGGGCCGAGGGAGAGGGCTCCAGGGAAACTCAGACCAGGGGTGGCTGTGGGAGGTAAGCTGGGGGTCAGGGCCTCCTGTTTCTCTCCCTGCACATCTGAGCCCACCCCACCCACCAACCCCAGCCTCATACCGGAAGCACCGGGTCCCCCACACAGCCACCCACCGGTTCCCACCCCTTGCAGCTGGGGGTCGGGCCCCAGCGCCCCCTCCTGGGCTCCCTGGGAGACCCCACCTCGTGATCTCGGGATCTCCCGAGGTTTCGCCCCTAAGGACCCAGCAGGGCGCAGCTCCAGGCAGCTCCTCAGGCGGCCACCGCTTCTTTGCCTCCAGCCGCTGTGCTGTGCTGTGCAGGAGACCAGGTGGTGAGGAGCGCGGCCTGTGGAAAAGGTAAGTTCACACTCTGGTTCTTGCTTTCTCCGGGTGAACTTGCTTCCTCCTTGGGGCAGCCTGCGCTGGTCACTGGTACCCCGCAGCCCCTCCCCGCCGCCATTTTCCCTCTGAAAATGAGGTCCCCGGGGGTTGGAGTGAAGGCCTGAGGGCAAAGCCTGGCTCTTTCGCGTGAGGCCAGGCCCTGTGCTGCGCACACGTGGCGCTCGCCCCGGAGACCGACACCCAACACTTCATGGAACTCCGGCATCGGCGTTCATGGTTCGATCTCAGCTGGCCGACTTTGCACTTGACAGAGGGTGCCCACCCCCGGGATCTGCTCCTCTGGCTCCTCAAGTCTGTGGGCTCTCAGGCCAGCCCAGCCCTGCTCCAGGCCGTGGGGGACACAGAAGGGGCAGAAATGTGGCTGCTGGACGGTGGGCAGTGTCCACTGGGGAAAGGTCGCTTTTGACAGAGCTTAAGGCCTGTGGCCAACCTGGTCCTCGGGTTCAGCCGGTGAGAAAGTGGTGGTCAGGTTTGGAGATAAGAGGTGATGCCCACTGAGAGGACAGGGTCCTGTCCCCCGGGGTGTGTGTGTGTGTGTGTGTGTGTGTGTCTGTGTGTGTGTGTGTGTGTGTGAGAGAGAGAGAGAGAGTTCTCACCTGATGATGTGTTTGAGGGTTTCTTATCTTTGTTATTGATTAAGGTATTACATATGTGCTCTTATCGCCCCATATCCCTCCACCCCACCCCTCAGTCCTGCCCTCCCCTCACCCCCCGGTGTCTGTGTCCATTGGTTAGGCTTGTATGCAGGCATACAGGTCCTGTGGTTGATCTTTCCCCCTCAGCCCCACCTTCCCCTATTTCCCTCTGAGGTTTCAGCAGCTGGTCATGCTTCTCTGTCTCTGGATCCATTTTTGTTCATCAGTTTGTGGTGTTTATTATAATCCACAACTGAGTGAGATCCTGTGATATTTATCTTTCTCTCACTGACTGACTTCGCTCAGCATAATGCTCCTCAGCCCCATCCATGCTGTTTCAATTGGTAAGCGTTCCTTCCTTTTTATGGCAGCATCGTATTCTAGTGTGCAGATGCACCACCGTTTTTTAATCACTCTTCAGCTAATGGGCACTGAGACTGTTTCCAAATCTTAGCTATGGTGAATTGTGCTGCTATGAACATAGGGGTGCATACATCATTTCTGATTGGTGTTTCTAGTTTCTTGGGATGTATTCCTTGAAGTGGGATTACTACTTCAAATGGGAGTTTCATTTTTAGTCTTTTGACTAAAAGTACTGTTCTCCACAGTGGCTGCACCAGTCTGCATTCCCACCAGCAGTCCACGAGAGTTCCTTTTTCTCTGCATCCTCGCCAACACTTGTCGTCTGTTGATTTATTGATGATTGCCATGCTGACAGGTGTGAGATGGTACCCCATTGTCGTTTTGATTTGCATCTCTCAGATAGTGACTTTGAGCGTGCTTTCAGATGTCTCTTGGCCTTCCTTCTGTCTTCTTTTGAAAAGATTCTATTTAGGTTCATTGCCCATTTTTTATTGGCTCATTTATCTTTTATTAAGTTTTATACGTTCCCTGTAGATGTTGGAGATTAAACCATTATCAGTGATAACATTTGCCTATATGTTCTCCCATACAGAGGGCTTTCTTGTTGTTTTGTTGATGGTTTCTTTTGCTGTGCAGAAGCTTTTTATTTTGATGTAGATTCATTTTTTTTTCTTTAGTTTTCTTTGCCCTCAGAGCTGGATCAGTGAAGATATTGCTTCTGCATATATTTGAGATTTTGCTGCCTGTGTATTCTTCTAATATTTTCATGGTTTCCAATCTTATGTTTTAGTCCTTTAGCCACTTGGAGTTTATTTTTGTATATGTTGTAAATTGGTGGTCTAGTTTCATTTTTTTGCATGTATCTGACCAAATTTCCAAACACCATTTATTGAAGAGACTGTGTTGAATCCATTGTATGTTCTTGCCTCCTTTATCCAATATTAATTGAGCATAGTGGTTTATGTCAATTTCTGGGTTCTCTATTCTATTCCATGGGACTATATGTCTGTTCTTGTGCCAGAACCAGGCAGTTTAGAGAATAGTGGCTTTGTAATACAGCTTGATATCTGGTATTGAGATCCCTCTTACTTTGTTCTTCTTTCTCATGATTGCTGGAGATATTCGGGATCTTTTTATTTATTCCAGATGAGTTTTTGGAGAGTTTGTTCTAGGTCTGTGAAATATGCTGTTGGTATTTTAATGGGGAGTGCATTGAATCCATAGATTGCTTTGGGTAGTATAGACATTTTTGTGATGGTGATTCTACCAATCCATGAACATGGTATGTTCTTGCATCTGTTTATGTCTTCCTCTATCTTTTTTATCAACGTCTTGTAGTTTTCTGAATAGAGATCTTTTACCTCATTAGTTAAGTTTATTCCTAGCTACCTTAATTTTTTTGGTACAATGGTAAATGGGATTGTTTTTTAAATCTCTGTTCTGTAAGTTTACTATTGGTGTGTAAAAATGCCATAGATTTTTTTGGTACAATAGTAAATGGGATTGTTTTTTAAATCTCTGTTCTGTAAGTTTACTATTGGTGTGTAAAAATGCCATAGATTTGGTACAATGGTAAATGGGATTGTTTTTTTAAATCTCTGTTCTGTAAGTTTACTATTGGTGTGTAAAAATGCCATAGATTTCTTGGCGTTAATTTTCTATCCTGCTACATTGCCGAATTCATTTAATAAGTCTGATTTTTTGACGGAGTCTTTAGGGTTTTCTATGTACAGTATCATGTCATCTGCAAATAATGATAATTTTAGTTATTTTTTTCCAATTTGGGTGCTATTTATTTCTTCTTCTTGTCTGATCACTGTGTCTAGCACTTCTGGTTCTATGTGGAACAGCAGTGGTGAAAGCAGGCATCCCTGTCTTATTTCTGTTCTTAAGGGAAATAGTTTTAATTTTTGACCATTGAGTAGTATGTTGGTTGTAGGTTTGTCATATAAGGCTTTTATTATGATCCTTCTATTCCCACTTTGCTGAGTATTTTTATCAGGAAAGGGTGTTGGACTTTGTCAAGTGCTATTTCTGCATTAATTGATATGATTATGTGATTTTTGTCTCTCAGCTTGTTTATGTGATGTATCACGTTTATTGACTTGTGGTTATTGTACCAGCCTTGAATCCCTGGAACAAATCCCAATTGTTCATGGTGTATGATCTTTCTGATGTAATGCTGGATCCGGTTTGCTATAATTTTGTTGTGGATTTTAGCATCTATGTTCATCTGGGATATAGACCTGTAATTTTATTTCATTGTGGTGTCTTTATCTGTTTTTGGTGTTGGAATGATGCCAGCTTCATAGAAAGATCTTGTAAGTGTGCCACTCTCTTGCATTTTTTGGACTAGTCTGAGAAGGATTAGTTTTAGTTCTTCTTTGAAAGTTTGGTAAAACTCCACTGTGAAGCCATCTGTTCCCAGGGCTTTTGTTGGCTGGAAGCTTTTTGATTACTGCTCCAATTTCATCAGTAGTTATTGGCCTATTCATGTTTTATTTTTATTATATTTATTCCTGATTGAGTTTTGGAAGCTTGTATTTTTTTAGGAATGTGTCCATTCCATCAATAAAGTCCAGTTTGGTGGAAGCATATCTGCTCAAAGGCTGGGTTACGAGAGCTGAATGTGGGAAAGTCAATGCATGGGGACTGGTCCCCAGGGCCTCAGAAGGCCCACAGAGGCAGGACTTGCTCTGGAACCCAGGAAGGGCATCCTCCATCCTCCTCAGTGCCTCTCTGGATCCAGGAAAGCAGCTGGGATGTTGTTTGTTCTTATGCACATTTTAGCTTGTCATGTTCTCCAAAATAGTTCAGATGAATTGGAGAGAATTCATTATTTCTGTCATCAGTGGGTGTCCCCAGCATCAGGCTCATGAGAGATTGGCTGACATTCCAGGAATGCATCAAGAGAGCTCCCAAACTTGGGAGCACATTCTAAGGACAAACCCTCCCCCCTAAAGACAAAAGGTGGAGAGGGCAGATGCTTTGACATCCCAGTAGGAATTCTCTGACTGGAGAAGTTGGGGAGCAAGGATGGTCCCACTCATGTGCTCAGAGGCTACTGTGTCCTCTACATACGTGAGGGCCATGATGAGAGCAGGTGGCAGGTGACCAAGGATGTGGTAAAAACATCCCCCAAATTCATGTGTGGGTGCTGGGAGTTGGCAGGGCCTGTGCAATACTGGGCAGGAAGGTCAGCCCTTGATGCAGATGTGCTCCTGTCTCCAATGCCACAGCTCATGCCCTGGGAAAGCAGGCTCTGCATGGGGTGGAAAAATGAATTTTTCTTGCTCAGGAAGTAGGCATGTTCAGTTCAGACTTGTTTCTAGGTCATTCTAAGTGGTCCCTCCTGTCTCCTTGCATCTCCTGGGCACTGGGATCTCATAGAAGCTGCCAGAGCTTGGGCTCCTACAATTTTCCAGTTTTGGCCTCGTGCATGTAATGTCAGTGTTAAAGAGAAATACAGTCCACAGGTGGCACCATTCATGCTAAAAGCCCATGATACGCTGAAACCGGTTTGGCTCAGTGGACAAAGCATCAGCCTGCGGACTGAAGGGTCCCAGGTTCGATTCTGGTCAAGGGCATGTACCTTGGTTGCAGGCACATCCCCGGTAGGGGGAGTGCAGGAGGCAGCTGGTCGATGTTTCTCTCTCATGGATGTTTCAAACTCTCTCTCTCCCTTCCTCTCTGTAAAAAATCAATAAAATATATAAATAAAAGCCCATGATACAAGTCTAGATTCACTCACTGAACTCATTAGTTTGAACCATTTCCAGAAATCTAACCAACCAATCTGGAATTTTCTGGTCAAGACCACTGTGGTAATCTGTCACATGGTCCCTCTCTCTGGAATATGAGTTGTTTGGGCATCACATTGCAGGGGGTAGAGAAGAACCTGCAGAAAGTTGTGCGTCTCTCTCTCTCCCTCTCTCTCTCCCTCCCTCTCCCTCTCTCTCTCTCTCTCTCTCTCTCTCTCTCTCTCTCTCTCTCTCTCTCTCTCTCGTCTCAATCTCTCTGTGTCTGTCTCTTTCAATTTCAAAACATCCAATGTGTGACTCAGTGCAGCATTGGATATCCCAAAATATGGCAGATGTTTATAAGCCAAATTTTAGTACAGCTTCAGATCTTTGAAGGGGAAGGTGTATCTGTGCACTGTGCTAAATCCTGAGAGAGGACACTCTTCCCTCACAATCTGAGTGAGAGTTTTAGGCATGGTCCCAGAAGGAACTTTTTAAAGCCATTTTGCATGGGTTATTCCCTGGGATTGAGCAAACATTAGTTATCCATACAGACTTTGGCAGTCATGTTTAGGTCTCAGGCCCCGGGAACTTGCCTAGGCCTAATCTGCTGCCTTTGGAAGGTCGGGATGTGGAAGAGGAGGCCTGAGCTAAAGAGAATGCCCTCTGGAAGCAGCTCCTTGATAAGGATACATAGGTCTTTTGGCCCACATTTATTTTTCTCTGTGCCTTCAAGATTCCAAAGAGCCCACAACTCTCGCCCCTCAATGGCTTTCAGAATTGGATAAGTCACGTCCCAGGTTCCGCTGCCACATCTCTCCTCAGGCCTCTTCACAGCCCACATTTTTACATTTAATTTTCTCAAGCCAGTTTGCTGAGCTCATCTGGTTCTTCTGGAGGAAATGCCCTTTACCTCCACAGAGGGAGGGTAATTGAACCTCCTGCCTGTACCCCCCACCAGCCTTGGGCTTAAGGGATCCACCCATTTTCTTCTTAATCACCAGCCTTTTAAAGTTCTCAAGTTTATCCAGTCAGAGCCTTTGAGTTTCCCAAGTTTGCAACTTGTCTTGGGTGATTCCCATGGTCCCATTACAAACTTGCAGCCCCTCCCTTCTCCTGATCAATCACTAGATGTGATTTTGGCCCTACCTCCTTTGGGGAAGGCTTGATCCTCAAAATCTGGAAGAACAACTGTCCCTCTGTTCCTCTTTGAATGGGCACGGATTTGCAATTGAGGTAACATCAAGTGTCAGGAACTATTTGGTACTCAGTACTGTTGCATTGTATTCCTTTTTCTCTTGAGAGGATACCCTGTCTGCCTAAAGGTGTGTTAACATTAACATTAGGGTATTTAGATGTGGCACCAACACCCCCATCAAGTCTACTTCCAAGTGGGTTTCATTTTCTTTTCCTTTCATGAATGGACCTAGGATTCAGTTGGAGGTGTGCAGAGTGCAAAACCCAATCAGGTTAACTGCCTGGAGAACCAGTACTAAGGTTCAGCTTTCAGTTGGAAGTTTCCATTTCAGCTAGGACCTCAAAAGAAAGGTGTGTTCAGATGGGGTATAATGCCTTCTGAAGAGGCTTAGGAGGCACAGAGGCTAGAGCATGAGAGTCACTGCCCAGGTCTGAGCAGAGAGCTCCCTGCACCATGTGCGCTCTGGTGAGTCTGGAGCCTAAGGTGGCCCTCAAGGACCTGCAGGCGAAGGTCCCACAGAGAATTGTCCTTTCTTTCCTTACAAATGACCAGACTTTGCCTTTTCCTCTAGATGCAGGTTAGCCTTAATCCAAAACGTTTTGATTTCTGTTTTGATATATCCCATTCATAGAGTTTTAAGGGCAAGTTTCCCTGCTATCTGAAAATAGAATATTCCTAAGGAACCTATTGTAGGCCAAAGTGTCAAAATCCTTTTTGGATGTTTTAGCAGCCAGGCTGTGTGTCTGACAACAGGTCTTAAGGAAGGTCTTTCATAAAAGAAAAGTGATGTTTAGAAAGAGAGGAAGGTAGAAAGAGAGAAACATTGATGTGAGAAACATCCAGAAGCTGGCTCCTGCCCACCCCCTAATGGGGGTTGGGAATGGAGACCGCAAGTGACCTTTGGGTGCAAGGGGGGATGCTCAACCGACTGAGCATCACTGACCAGGGCTTGCAATATCTTTTGAGAGGAGGCTTAGTTGTGACATGTGAGCCCTCTGTTGTCATGGATAAAGTGGTCATTCTAATATTCATAGAAGGGACACACAATAAACTGAACATCTCGGAATTAATGGTTATTTTTCTCACCTCTAGTTACCCCATGCTTTAGAAAACTTTTGTGCTGCTTTTACTCTTTCTCATTTAAAATAAATCAAAGGCCACAAGGAACACACTGTGTTTCTTAATCTTCCCCATCTGTTTTATTTGTTGGAGCTTAGCAAGAGGCAGTGCTGGACCAGGGGCTGCTGCCTACTCCAGTTGCTTTCAGTCCTTCAGTGATAATCAGAAAGGTTTTCCCTGAAAAGGGTGGGACCATCTCTCTGGTTTCCCAGTACTCATTGCACAGCAGAATTACAGGTAGGCAGTGGGTAGATGTGGGAGGGATCCATTGGTCATCTCACTGCTCCTTGGTGCCTGGTGAGGTGCTTGTCCTCTCACCAGCCAAGGAGAGGCAGGGCTGAGTGGCTTTGCATCCCCTAAGCAGAAAACGGGATTGGGGTAAATTGGGGACACTCCAGTTGTTGTCACAGCAGTGCCTTTGGCCTTCACCTGGTTCCTCTGAAGGGAGAGGGAACAGGGTTGCTCATGCTCAGCCTGACAAGATGCCTTTTTCCCGGCTGTATCCCAGAATCTCTTTCAGAATTGCTTCATCAGGATGAACCGCCAGGCTCCAAGCAGACTCCTGGACCTGGCATGCCAGAGCCTGCTGAGGGATGAAGCCTTGGCCATCACTGCAGTGGAGTGGCTGCCTATGGAGCTCTTCCCACCACTGTTCACAGCGGCCTTGGCTGGGAGGCACAACAAAGTCCTGAAGGCCATGGTACAGGCTTGGCCCTTCCCCTGCCTCCCTCTGGGGGCCCTGATTAACCATCGGCAGCCTTACCATGATACTTTGCGGGCTGCGCTCGATGGGCTCGATGCTCTGCTTGCCCAGGAGACTCGACCAAGGTGAGGGGTATTCAGTACCCTTGTTAGACCTTGGGGATCTGAGCAGTTACAGCTGGGATCCTGGAGAATGCAGGTGCAAAGGGAAAGCTCAGGGAGGTCTTGGAGCCACTTCTGGGATCATTCTGGGAACTGGCTTCAGATATATAGGGCTGATGAAGATATAGAGGGTAACCAAAGGGATATGAGTCCACCCCTTCCTCTGGCACCTAAAGGTACCAGAAATGGGGACCACGAAGGATCCCAGTAGGGCAAGGAGCAGCTGATTCCTGGAATATGGAGTAAAAGTCTCGTCAAGTGACTGGCCCACATGCCCAAATTCCTAGACTCATGGCTATGTTCTTATACCCTGTTATTTTAATGCACCCCAATCTACCTCCAATTTTCTCTGCAGGAGATGGAAACTGCAGCTCCTGAATTTACAGAAGAGAGCTCATCAGGAGTTCTGGATCGTGTGGGCCGGAACCAGTGCGGATGTGTGCTCACTGCTGGAGCCTGATGCCCCACAGCCCATGAGGAAGAGGGGGATAGTGGATAGGTTAAGATCAGGGCCAAATCTACCCTGGGCCCCTGTGGAGTTGTTAGTAGACCTTTGCCTCAAGAGAGGTGTCCTTGATGAGTCACTTAGCTACATTATTAAGAAAGTCAGGGAAAGGAGAGGTTTGCTGCACCTTTGTTGTAAGAAGCTGAAGGTTTATGCCATGTCGAAGAGAAACATTAACATCCTGGATATGGTGCAGCTTGACTCTGTCCAGGATTTGGAGGTAAATTGTACCTGGAAGCTGTCCACTCTGAGGAAGTTCGCTCCTTACCTGGGCCAGATGTGCAATCTGCGTCGGTTCCTCCTCTCCCACGTCTTTACATCTTTTCACACCACCTTGGAGCAGGAGGAGCAGTGTGTTAGCCTGGTCACCTCTCAGTTCCTCAGCCTGTCCCGCCTCCAGGAGCTCTATTTGGATGATGTCTCCTTCCTCAAAGGCCACCTGGACCAGATGCTCAGGTGAGGGGTGGTGAGGTTTCCCTGCAGACCAGAGTGAGCCCCTTCTCATTTTATTCCACAGTGATGGGACCTCCTGTGTGCCGTCCATTAGCCGTGCTAGAGAACCTGAATCACTAGATGGTCTACATAGTCAGTGTTTTGTTCACTGCTCTGTACCCTTGCAGGTTGTCATATACCCCCCACCCCCAGACAAAGGTAGGATGTGTGAACTAGGACAGATGCTACTAAAGATATTCCCTTCTAGGAATCCAAGTAATGGGGGCTTTGGGCCAGTGATTGTAGCTTTGGAATCCTTCTAAGTGGTGTCTAAGGGAATGTTATGCAATGGAACCAAGTGAGGATGGCAGTGAGGAGAGGAAAGCCCATCAGAGGTGAGGTTTCAGGTGTTAAGGTCCACACTTAGCGATTTGGTGATGGCAGCCTTTCAATCCAAACCTGCCTCGAATCACCTGTCTGCCAAGGCTTGTCAAAGGCTCCTGATAAGGGAATGCCTGGTAAATGCAGGATTCAGGAGGGAGGAATCTTGAAAAGGGATAGGTAGTTTGTAGAATATGCAGTGATCTGCAGGGTGGCAGCCCCTGCTGGATGTTGCCTGACTGTGCCCTGATTAGCCCTTTCTGCAACTCTGCCAGTAGCCTAATGGGCTAAGAGATGAGGGTGACAGGGGTCCAGGCTGTGGTTAGAAGGAAGCCCGAGTTGAAGGCATTTTGGGTGTTGTCTCCAATACTAAAGTTCACTGGTTGCTTCCTGCTTGAGACATTGGGTCAGGCTCCTTTCTGAGCTCCCCACATCTTTACCTCCCAACATTCGTGCTCAAAACACCTGTGTGTATGGGGGTGGAGTGTATGATGTGCTCCACATAACAGATGAGCAAATGGCGTGTGTGAGGTTTCATCCAGTTGAATCCATCTCAGAGCAGATAAGAGATGGAGAAAGGATTCCACTCAAATTTGCACTGACTTGAATGACTCTTCACTGAGCAACATTTTGGGTTTGATAATCATCTGGAAGACTTTAGGCTTTGGTGACATGGGCCTCTTTACCCTTAAGGCCTGGCTGGTTCTCACCTTGCTCCTGCCACCAGGTCCAACTCCCTGACCTGACTACTCTATTTCTCCCCAGCTGCCTGAAGACTCCGTTGGAGACTCTGTCCATCACTAACTGCCTGCTTTTAGAGAGTGACTTGAGACATCTCTCCCAGCACCAGAACGTCAGCCAGCTGAAAGTCCTGAGTTTCAGGAGGCTCAACCTGACCAACATCAGTTCTGGGCCCCTCCAATTTCTGTTAGAGAGAGCCTCCCCAACCCTGCAGGACCTGGACTTGGATGAGTGTGGTATCATGGACTCCCAGTTCATGGACATCCTGCCTGCCCTGAGCCACTGCACTCAGCTCATGACCCTAAGTTTCTGTGAAAACCCAATCTCAATGACCGTCCTGGAGGACCTGCTTCGCAACACCATCGGGCTGAGCAAGCTGAATTGCGTGCTGTATGCTGCCCCCCTGGAGAGTTACGAGGAGAGGAGCAGCACCATCCACCTGGGCCGACTTGCCCAGGTGCATGCCCAGCTGAAGCATATGCTGCAGGAGTTGGGGCGGCCCAGCATGGTCTGGTTCTGTGCTTACCCCTGTCCTCACTGTGGCTATAGAACCTTCTATAACCCAAACACCATTCAGTGATCATGTTACATGTCTGTCTAGCTGGGTGTAAATCGCATAGGCTTTACTCTGGACTTTTGGACACCGAAGCTCAGACATGAGTGTATCATAAATGAACCCAGCAGCCAGTTTCAGACAACTACTCAGTGATGGGGTAAATTCTGAGGGGGGGTGTGATGGTTTCTTTGGGGAGATGGGTCCTAAGGAGTTAGAAATTTGCACCTGAGTCTCTCGGGGGAGGGATTCAGGCATTGGAGGTAAATGCAGGGGAATTACCTTTGCTTGAATGGTTGTGAATAATTGCCAGTAATAAAGGGAACTGAATGTTAAACATCTGGTGTCTTCTATGATATGTTAACCCAATTCTCCCATCTGTAGTTACTGCTCAAATAAGAGGAAGGTTTCCTGATCCCACTGCCTCCCCTGCTCATCTGAAGCCCCTAAAATACTCTGGGTGCCCAGTGCTCAGAGGCTCCCGTGAGCTCGTGGAAGTGGGCCCTTTGTCATCGTTTTTTATTAATTTACTACATTTCTTCCATGTGCAGTGATCACACTTCCTCTGGAACGGGGCAGGCTCAAGTGACCATGTGGACCATCTGGGGAGGGGAAGTGGCTGCAGTGCCCGAGGCCAAGTTCCAGGAGGCGGCTGCGCTGTTGGTATCATGCCAGCAGCCCTTGTCCATTGATGCCTGGCCTGTCTTCTTGAGATTGAACCTGGAGGATTACTGAGGAAGCCAGTCCCTAGTTCTGCCCCTCATCTGCCAGCTATTGATTGGAGACTGAGGCCCGGGAGGAGGGACCAAGAGGTCTGCCTTTCAGCTGCTCACCAGTCACCGCTGCCACTAATTGATCAGCACACACTCCCTCAGCTCCCTAGCCTGGCGTTGTGAAGCCTTTGGTCCTTGTGGATGTTATGACCCTAGCTCTTTATTATATAGACACCATCTGAACCCACACTGATCACTTTTCAGCCTGTTAACAATATACTTATATACTACTGAGATGTAGTTAATTGGTCTCCATATTTCCTCAACAATTATATGATTGCTGGAATCACAAAATATATCTTTATGTATTTATGTGCTTCTTACAATTTTCATTCAATGAAACATAATGTCCTTATAGAGGGTTCTTGCCTTATAAGTGAACGTCCTTATACATCTTAGATTTAGACATCATTGACAAGGTATCCTCGGAAGAACATGTGCTGAAATCAAGAGTGCATCCTTCCACACTCTACTTGAAACAAGAGCCTTAGTTTGGCTCCATCAGGATACAAACACAGTAAGAGACATAGCAAGTTTCCGTTATTATTGCCTATTGATCATGCCTCAAAACACATTTCCTGTTGGTGCTATTGATCAGAATGTGCACTCACAGTACATAAGGGCCTTCATGCAAAACTCCCTCCTGAAACTACGTGAAAGAGAAGCCTATTGGACAAAAATATTAGCAGGAACTTTAAAATTAAGAGGGATTCAGAAGAGGATTAAAAATGGTGGCATAGTAAGTGGATGCTGCAGGGACATTGCCCCAGGGACAAACTGATATGACAACTAAAACCCAGAAAATCTTCCTGAATAATCAACGGAAAACTCACAGGAGAGGAGCGTGACACTGAGGACTGAAAATGGAGACCACGTAGGCACTGGTAGGAAGCGAGGAGGTACAAAAGGGCTGAACAGACACCCACAGACAGCAACTAAAGTCCCAAAGAGAAATCTCAGTTGTGGGGTGTTGCTACTGAGAACTCCAGGGGTGTAATCCCTAAGCAGGGTCACCCAGCAGAGAGTACCAGAAATAAGGAGGTACCCACATAACATCTGGCTGTGAAAAGCAGCAGGGTGTTGTCTGGCAGGAGAGACTGCTGGAAATTCAGGCATCATCTTAAAGGGCAACACACAAATTTCCTTGAGCTATGGGAAAGGGAGGGTGAAGTGGACTGAAACTGTGAGGGCAGAAGCCAGGATTGGGGACTCCGGAGATAGAGCTCAGAAGACAGACATCCCAAGATTCCTGTGAGGAGTCATTTCCTAATGCAGAGGAGGACATCTTTCCCACACAGACATTTGCCTTGTCTGGCAAGTCAAGACAGTTGATACACACTATTATAAAAAAAAAAAAATTGCTCTGAGGCCACTTAAGAGATGAAAAATGATAATTGGTCTCCAGGCAGAATCCACTGCCCCACCATTTTGAAAAAACAAAAAACTCTCACCTGAGGATGACTGCCTGGGGGGAGGGGCAGCAATTCAAGTCATAATCTATCAGTGTGTAGCCATAGGTCATCTCTGGAGGCTTTGAGACTTTGCCTGACCTGATTAGTAAGAAACAGACTTTAACACTGTCCTGCAATGGAGATTGAGAAGTGTAGAACATCTACCTAACTCGTCACAAACTCAAACAGAAGGCCAAAATGAGGAAACAAAGAACCAACTCCAAAATGAAAGAACTAGAGAATTATCCAGAAGAAGAGAAAAATGAAGGAGAGAGAAGAAATTTATCTGAATGAGAGTTCAGAGTAATGATGGTAAAAATGCTCAACAGGATGAAAAAAGATATAGTAACAATGAAAAAAAGAACAGTCCTAGATAAAGAATGACATAGCACAAGACATTGGTAGAAATACACAGCAGATTAAGGGTAGTTGAGGATCCATTCAGTGAATTATAAGTCAGAGAGTAAATATCACTCATGAGGAACCAGAAAGAAAAAAACAACAAAAACAAAACAGGAGGACAGTGAGACTGCCTGAAACGTAACAATATTAGAATAGCAGATGTGCCCAATGAGGCACAAAGGGAGAAAGACATATAGAAGCTGTTTGAAGAAACCAAGGCAGAAAACTTCCCTAGGCTGCTAAAGGAAAAGTCACACAAGTGCAGGGCCCTAACAGGTCCACACCCAGACACATCATACTTACATTGCCAAAAATTAAAGACAAAGATAAATCTTCAAGGCAGAAAGAGAAAATATATCTGTTTCCTACAATGGAGTTCCCGTAAGGTTGATACCTGATTTCTCATCAGAAACTCTACAGGCCAGAAGGGAATGGCATGAAGTGCTCAAGGTAATGGAAAGCAAGGATCTGACACCAAGATTACTATATCCAGCAAGGCTTTCATTCAAAATAGATGGTTAAATAAAGAGCTTCCCAGACAAAGAGAGGCTAAAGGAGTACAACACCAGCAAGCCAGAATTACAAGAAATCCTAAAGGGACAGCTGTAATGAGAAGAAGAAATGAGAGAGAAACCTAGGGAAACGGAATTAAAATGGCAATGGAGAAACCACATTGGTGGCATAGGTAAACACCTGAAATTGCTGCCTCGCACAACCACTTCAAAACAACAACTAAAAGACAGAATGGACATCACCCAGAACCACAGGAAGGCTGGCTGAGTGGAAATTCTAAAACTAGAAGGAAAGAGAAAAGCACACTTAGAGGAGATGTGGAAGTAAGGGCAGAGGTATGAGGGGCACACGGCGAGAGGTCTGGCAAATGAGGACGAGGTTGTCTTTTTCAAGCAGGAGGGATACACAGGCTCCTGACTCCTCTGAACTCCAGTTCCGGGCGAGACTCTGGAGACCCAGACTCATACAGGGAGAAACTGGACTGACTGGCATAAGGCAGAACTTGAGGGCAGCTTTCTCTCAGAGGTGCTTGCAGCAATTACCATGAGACACTGAGACCTGGTAGCCTCCTAGGGTTCCATTGCTGTTGGCTCCACCCTGAGATTTGGACACAGCCAAACTGTGTGCAGAGGCTTTTGCATATGAATGGCCTGGTCCTTTGAAATCTAAAATTACCTAACAAATTGCAGCTGAGTCTGAGAAACCTAGAACATCCAAAAGAAGGCCCAAGGCCCCACAGCAGTCTTCATTACTTCACACCTGGGCCTCATCTGGGCAACTCGAAAACACAAACAAAGAAGAGGAATCTGCAGATCTCTCCATAGCTCCTGCTGGGTGGCCTCAGGCAGAGGCTAAATTAGCACCTCCTTGGAGATCCAAGAGCCAGAGTACCAGGTGGTCAGAGTGGGACCATCCAGATTACAACTTCTCAGATCCATAAGGGACACACTCAGTGGGCAGACTCAGTAAGCAACAAAGCCCCACTGAAGTAAGTCTTCCATCATAACGGTATCTCCAGCACAGAAGTTCTCCCATTGTAGACTCAGCTTATCCTCATGGCCATTTGGCCTGGAGATCTATTTCTCTCAATGATACCAACAACAATCAAGACTTAACTACAACAAGACTGTGCACACAGCCCACAAAGGGGTGCACCAAGAGTGTCCACCTCAGGTAAATGGGGAGGCTGAGCCACTGGGCCATATAGGACACCTAGCACACAATGCCACCGTTATCATCACAGGGAAGCAGCCAAAATGCAGGGACAAAGAAACAGGTCACAAATGAAAGAATTGGAGGAAAGCAAACAGGTCACAAATGAAAGAATTGGAGGAAAGCAAACTCCATGATGTAGAGTTCAAAACCATGGTTATAAGGTTTTTCAAGAATATTCTAGAAACTGCCGATAAATTTAGTGAGACCCTCGAGGCTATGAAAATGGACCAACTAGAAATTAAGCATACACTGACTGAAATAAAGAATAATATACAGAGATCCAACAGCAGACTAGGGGATCACAAGAATCAAGTCAAAGATTTGAAATACAAAGAAGCAAAAAACACCCAACCGGAAAAGAAAAACGAAAAAAGAATAAAAAATATGAAGACAGTGTATGAGCCGCTGGGACAACTTCAAGGGTACCAACATCAGAATTATGGGGTACCATAAGAAGGAGAGGGCAATATATTGAAAACCTATTTGAAGAAATAAAGACAGAAAACTTCCCCCAACTGGTGAATGAAATAGACGTACAAGTCCAGGAAGTGCAGAGAACTTCAAACAAATGGAATCCAAAGAGGACCACAACAAGACACATCATAATTAAAATGCCAAGAGCAAAAGACAAAGAGAGAATACTAAAAACAGCAAGAGAAAAACAGTTAGTTACCTACAAGGGAGTACCCAAAGGATTGTCAGCTGATTTCTCAACAGAAAGTATGCAGGCCAGACGGGAGTGGCAAGAAATATTCAAAGTGATGAATAGCAAGAACCTACAACCAAGATTACTCTACCCAGCAAAGCTGTCATTCAGAATTGAATGTCCGATAAAGAGCTTCACAGATAAGAAAAAGCTAAAGGAGTTATCACCACCAAACCAGTATTATATGAAATGCTAAAAGGTATTCTTTAAGAAGAGGAAGAAGAAGAAAAAGGTAAAGATAAAAAATTATGAAAAAAAAAATACATATCTATCAAGAAGTGAATCTAAAACTCAAATGAATAAAAAGCTGATGAACAGAATAAACTGATGAATATAATAGAAGCAGGGGCATAGAAGGGGAGTGGACTGACAATCCTTGGGGGGAAAGGGCTGTTGGGGGGGGTAGGAAGAGACTGGAGAAAAATCATACACCTATGGATGAGTACAGTGGGGGGAGGGAGTAATTGTAGAGGCTTGGGTGGGAACTGGACATAGGGGAGCTATGGGGGAAAAAGGACGAACAACTGTAATAGTCTGAAAAATAAAGTTTTATTTTTAAAAAAAGCAATAAGTAAGTACCGATCAATAATAACCCTTAATGTAAATGGACTACATGCCCCAATCAAAAGGCGTAGGGTAGCAGAATGGATACAAAAATATGAGCCAATTATAAGTTGTCTATAAGAGACCAACCTCAAAACAAAAGATACTCACAGAATGCGAGTGAAGTTATGGAAAAAATATTCAATGCAAATAAAAAAGAAAAGATGGAGTAGAAGTAAACACATCTAACAAAATAGATTTTAAAATTAGGCCATCACAGGAAACAACAAAGGTCACTACATAATACAAAGGGATTGACCCAAAAAGAGGATATAACCCTGGTAGAGATGAATGCACCCAATATAGAAGTAACTAAATATACTATTTAATAAGATAGTAATATGCAAATTGACCGTACCTCCTCTACAACCACAAGCCACGCCCGACAGCCAATCAGGAGTGAGTATGTAAATGAACACAACCAAGATGGCTGCGGCCACGGAGAGAGCAGGAGGCTTGGGTTTCCCTGGCAATGGATGAAGCCACGGTTCCTACACACCCTAGCCAGCCCAGGCCTCCACTCAAGGCTACAAAGTTTCAATTATAGAAGATGCATAAATCCCAGATACCAGGGCCCCTGCTGGGGTCGCCGGGGGCCATGGCCGGCCTGCAAACCACCACAGGCCCCTCGCCCAGTCCACCCCATGCCCCAGGGGATTCCCCACCCTGATCCAGGACACCCTTCAGGGCAAACCTGCTAGCCCCCACCCATGCACCAGGCCTCTATACTATCTAATAGAAGAGTAATATGCAAATTGGCTGTCATTCATACATACAAGATGGCTGCCCCTATGTGGTCAAAGATCCTGCCCCTATGTGGAAACATGATGGCCACCACAAGATGGCCAGCAGGGGAGGGCAGTTGGGATGGATCATGTGAGCAGGGGAGGGCAGTTGGAGGGACCAGGTCTGCAGGGGAGGGCAGTTGGGAGGGACCAGGCCTGCAGGGGAGGGCAGTTAGGGGCAATCAGGTTGGCAGGAGAGCAGTTATGCATCAGTCAGGCTGGCAGGGGAGTGGTTAGGGGGTGATCAGGCTGGTAGGCAGACGTGGTTAGGGGCAATCAGGAAGGCAGGCAGGCAAGCAGTTGAAAGCCAGAAGGCCAGGATTGTGTGTGGGATGTCTGACTGCTTGTTTAGGCATGATCCCTCAAGGGGTTCCAAATTGTAGAGGGTGCAGGCTGGGCTGAGGGACAACCCCTGTGCATGAATTCCATGCACCAGGCCTCTGTGTGTGTGAGTGTGTGTGTGTGTGTGTGTGTGTGTGTGTGTGTGTGTAAAATAAAAACTTTTAGAGGACTTTATCAGAGAGATCAAGAACAACACAGTCATAGTACAGGATTTTAACACCCATCTGGCTTCACTAGATAAATCCTCCAGACAAAACATAACAACAAACAGAGATTCTAAAGGACACAGGGTATCCGGTGAATTTAATTGTCATTTGTAGAACAACTAGAGGCCTAGTAGGATCGGGCCTAACTTGGCAGTCAGACATCCCTCTCACAATCCAGGAATGCTGGCTCCCAACTGGTTGCCTGCCTGCCTTCCTGATTTCCCCTAACCACTCCTGCCTGCCAGCCTGATCACCCCCTAACCACTGCCCTGACAGCCTGATTGATGCCTAACTGCTTCCCTGCCAGCTTGATTGCACCTAACTGCACTCCCATGTAGGCCTGGTCACCCCTAACTGCCCTTTCCTGCAGGCCTGGTACCCTCAACTGCTCTCCCCTGTTGGCCTGAGTCCCCCCAACTGCCCTTCCCTGCAGGCCCAGTCGCCCCAACTTCCCTTCTCTGCCTGCCTGGTCACCCCTAACTGCCCTCCCCTGCAGGCCTGGTCCCTCCCAACTGACCTCTCCTGCTGGCCTGATCGCCCACAACTGCCCTCCCTTGCAGGCCTGGTCCCACCCAACAGTCCTCGCCTGCTGGCATCTTGTGGCAGCCATCTTTTGTCCACATGGGTCCAGGATCTCTGACCACATAGGGGCAGCCATGTTGTGTGTTGGAGTGATGGTCAATTTGCATGTTACTCTTTTATTAGATAGGATAGAGGCTTGGTGCACAGGTGGGGGCTGGCTGGTTTGCCCTGAGGGTGTCTTGGATCAGGGTGGGGTTCTCTTCTGGCATGGTGTGGCCTGGATGAGGGGTCTGTGGTGGTGTGCAGGCTTTCTATGGCCCCCGGTGACCCAAGCAGAGGCCCTGGTATCTGAGATTTATTTACCTACTATAATTGAAACTTTGTAGCCTTGAGTGGAGGCCTGGGCCTGCCAGGGTGTGTGGAAAGCTTGGCTTCCTCCATTTCCAGGGAAACCCAAGCTTCCTGATGGCTATATGGCTGCAGCCATCTTGGTTGGGTTAATTTGCATGCTCGATCCTGATTGGCTGGTGGGTGTGGCTTGTAGGTGTAGTGGATTGATGATTAATTTGCATATTACTCTTTTATTAGGTAGGATTCACTCTGACGGACTTGCCAAGATCAATATACGTGGGAGGCACAGCCATCTTCTGCACAGGCAGTGGCGGTGGGCTCTGCGGCGGGTACGGCGGGGGCTGCGGTGCGAGGAACCCAGTGAGCGGCAGGGCTCCCTTTTCTTTCTTATTCTCTTTCTTTTCTCTCTTACTATTTTTTCCTTTTCCCAACATAATTTTGGCACTCCTTTTTTACCCCTCTCCTTCTTTCTTTCCTATCCCCTAATTTGCCTATCTCTGGTGGTCACCTTTATTTGGGCTTATTAATATTGTGAATACACCTCTGTTAGTGCCTTGTGTGTTGTACATGGTTGTGTTGTATTTTGTGCCTTTAAATCAATGCAGGAAAGAGAGAACTACATAACCAGACACCTGGAGAAGTGAGATCATGGGGAGAAAAAGAAACAGCCCACATATGAAAGAAAAGCAGGCATCACCAGAAAAGGAAGTAAACAAAATAGAGGCAAGAAACCTGCCAGAGAAAGAATTCAGATAAATTGTCATAAGGTGGCTGAAAAGAATGGAAGACAAATTCGACAATATGAGTAAGAAACAAGGGGAAATGAAGAAGACCCAAGAAGAAATAAAAATGACATCAGTGCTGTAAAGAACTCAATAGAAAGCATCAAGAATAGACTAGAAGAAGCAGAGGACTGCATCAGTGAGCTAGAAGACATGGTGGGGAAAAATACCCAAGTAGAGCAACTTCTAGACAAAAAATTAAAAAGCAGGAGGAGAGCATAAGGGAACTTTGGGACAACACGAAACAAAAGAACATCGGCATAATAGGGGTTACAGAAGGAGAGGAAACTGAGCAAGGAATAGAAAACCTGTTTGAAGAAATAATTACAGAAATCTTCCCTGATATAGGAGAAAAAACCCCACATAAATCCAAGAAGATCACAGATTTCCAAGCAAAATGAATCCCAAAAGACCGACGCCAAGGCACATTATAATTAAATTGGCAAACACCAATGACAAAGTAAGAATCTTAAAAGTGGCTAGAGAGAGACAGAAAGTTACATACCAAGGAACCCCCATCAGACTAGCAGCTGATTTCTCAACAGAAACTAATCAGGCCAGAAGAGAATGGAATGAAATATACAAAGTCATGCAAAGTAAAGGTCTGAATCCAAGAATACTGTACCCAGCAAGGTTATAAATCAAAATTGAAGGTGAAATCAGGAGCTTCACAGATAAAAAAAGGATTAAGGGAATTTATTACCACCAAACCAGCAATGCAAGAAATGCTAAAGGGTCTGCTGTAAAAAAAAAGAAATAGGAAGCAAAGAAGGAACACCAGGGTAAAGAATAAAAATGGCGACAAATAATTACCTACCAATAATAACTTTAAATGTGAATGGATTAAATGCCCCAATCAAAACACATAGGGTAATGGATTGGAGAAAAAAAACGAGACCCATATATCTGCTGTCTACAAGAAACCCACCTCAGAAAAAAAGATGCACACAGACTGAGGGTGAATGGATGGAAAAAGGTTTTCCAGGCGAGTGGAAATGAAAAAAAAAATCTGGGATAGCAATACTTCTATCTGACAAATTAGATCTCAAAGGGAAGGACATAAAAAGAGATAAGGCAGGCCACTTTATAATACTAAAGGGAGCAATCCAACAAGAAGAAATAACTTTGTTAAACATATACGCACCCAATACAGGAGCACCGAAATACATAAAAAACTCCTGGAGGATATCGAGGGAGAGATTGACAGCAATACAATCACAGTAGGAGACTTTAATACCCCACAATCACCACTGGACAAATCCTCTAAACAAAAAATCAGCAAAGAAACATCAATCCTAAATGACTCACTAAACCAGATGGAATTAATTGACATCTTCAGAACATTTCACCCCAAAGCCAAAGAATATACATTCTTCTCAAGTGCACATGGGTCATTTTCAAAGATAGACCATATATTGGGTCATAGGCAAAGTCTCTTCAAATTCAAGAATATAGAAATGATATCAAGCATCTTCTCAGATCACAGTGGCATAAAACTGGAAATCAACTACAATACACACACACACACACACACACATATGGTCTCTATGTTATTTATTTCTGCTCTAATCTTTATTATTATATACATTCTTCCCAAGCTCCCATAATCATTCACAAATAGAAACCACATGTTAGGACACAACATGTCTCTACAAGTTCAAGAACTGAAATCATATCAAGCATCTCTCAGATCACATTGGGAAATGAGAATGAGAAATCAACTAGAGTAAAAATATACAAATACATGGAGGATAAATACCATGTTAGTAAACAATGAATGGGTTACCAATGAGATCAAGAAAGAAATAAAAAACTTCCTGGAAACAAATGAAAATGAACACACAACAACCCAAAATATCTGGGACACAGCAAAAGCAGTCCTGAGAGGGAAGTTCATAGCACTAAAGGCATATCTTAAAAAACGAAAGAAGAAAGAAAAGAAAGAAAGAAGAAAGGAAAAGGAAGGAAGAAAAGAAGAAAGGAAGGAAGGAAGGAAGGAAGGAAGGAAGGAAGGAAGGAAGGAAGGAAGGAAGGAAGGAAGGAAGGAAGGAAGGGAGGGAGGGAGGGAGGGAGGGAGGGAGGGAGGGAGAAAGAAAAAGAAAGAAAAGAAAGAAAGAAAAATCAGCAATACACAATTTAACCCTACAACTTAAAGAACTAGAAAGAGGAAAACAAGAAAATCCCAGTTTAAGTAGAGGGAATGAAATAATAAAGATTAGAGCAGAAATAAATAACATAGAGACCGTATATGTGTGTGTGTGTGTGTGTGTGTGTGTGTGTGTATGTATATATGTGTGTGTGTGTATATATATATATATACACACACACACACATATATATATATATATACACATACATATACATATACATATACATATACATATACATATACATATACATATACATATACATATACATATACATATATATATATATATATATATGTTATATACTAGAGGCCCAGTGCATGATTGAATCATGCACTTGTAGGGTCCCCTACATGCTTTCTCTTTCGATCGCAGTGGAGCTGGGTGCCTGTTCGCCAGAGGCTTCTGAAAGGCCTGGTGCCAGAGCGGACAGGCACCCTGCTCCCCCGCTTTTGATGGTCCGCAGCGGGATGTGAGCTCACTGCCCCAGAGGCCCCTTCTGTTCCACAGCACATCCATGGCGCAGACGCTGAGCTCGCGCTGCCACTGGCGATGCGAGCTCAGCATCCCGCTGGCCCAATCGGCTACCCCGGCCACCCCGAGTCCCGCCCCCTGCACCTCCCACTGGCCCAATTGTGGGCGTAGCGGAGTGATGGTAATTTACATATTACCTTTTTATTAGGTAGGAGATATATATATATGTGTGTGTGTTTGTGTGTGTGTGTGTATATATATCAATGAAATGTAGAGATGGTTCTTTGAAAGGATTAACAAAACCAATAAACCATCAATTAGCCACACTCATCAAGGAACAGAGAGAACCCAAATAAATATAATCAGATATAAATGTGGAGGATTAACCACTGGCACCACAGAAATACAAAGGATTGTAAGAAAATACTATGAACAACTCTATGCCAACAATCTGGACAATATGGAGGAAATAGACAAGTTCCCTGAAAAATACAAACTCCTGAAAAACAAAAATGGTGGCAGAATAGGAAGACATGTCCCGAGCCTTGTTCAGGAGCAGAAAGAAAGAACAGCTGAGGATCACACAGGGAGTGTTTGTTGGTGAGTTAAGGGACAGCTATACTCCAGGAGAAGGTGGGGGACTGCTGGACGGAACTCCTGACCCGGCAGCTCCCGCTGCTGCTGGGTTCCCTCCCGGAGCAACCCGCTCAGATGCGGAGACCGCACCATCTTGAAGGGGCAAGTGGATGTTATCAGAAGCCTGAAAATCTACAACTGCGGCACCCACTGAACAGCTGCGAACCCCAGAACACTGTTCCCCAGTTGGCGCAAACACGCGGATTCAGAGGAGTTCTACACTCCACCACGGAAAGGTCAGATTTTGCCTGGGATAAGGTGAGGTCTCTTGTCCCAGCAGGAGCTGGAGGACCAGGGGAAGTCTGCGCCTAGAAAAATCCATGGCTGTTGGGGCCAGCATGATCCATGAACGTGGATGGATTTCCTCAGAGCTGCTAACAGAAGGGATCTCTAAAAAGCAACCCATTTTGATTTGACGCAAAGGACAGCCTAAAAATTTTAAAAGTGTGCCGGCTGCTTAGACCCAAGGGGGAAAGAGGGGCTTACGTGCAGCTCCGTTGTTCACACACTTGGGCTCTTTCCTCTTCAAATCCCTGCTTCTGATTACTAAGCCCAATACATAGGATCACCCAGTTGGGGACAGCCTGGGAGACTCCAGGGGAAAGTTGTTTTTCTGGAACCTGGGGATCGGAGCAGGGAGTGACTGTCAGAGAGCCAGCTCTGGGGCAGCCACAAACTGATATTGAGTGCCACAGGGAAAGCAGGATCTAAGTATAGGCTAGAGAGGACTTATAGACCTGGAAGTCAATCCAGAAACACTGCCACCCAGGGGTGGAATCACAAATTGACTCTTGTGTAATCACAAATAAAGGAATACAAGGAATTAAGACACTGCCTGTTTAAAAATCAGGACTGGCTTACAACACTGAGGAGCAATGGAATGCAGGGAACTGCAATACTGTCCTGACTGGGAAACAGGCGTGCCAAACAGAACAATAGAGGAAGTGAATGACCTTCACTACTGCACATTTATTTTTTATTTTATATTTTTATTTTTTTCATCTTTTATTTAAGAAACTATTTTTCCTTTTTCCTCACTTGATTTTACCTTTTTAATTATTATGTTTTTATTTTCAATCAGTGTTATTATCACTACTATTTTACCTTTTTTTAAAGTGTCATTTTATTTTCTCTTTATTTTACTTTGGGATTAGTGTCCTACATTCTATTTTCATCTTTCCTTTAGCATTGTTTTACTTTATCTCAACTGTACTTTTATGCCATCACCCTCTTCCTAAGTTTTCCTCTTTTGGTGTCCTGTTTCTCTTACTCTTTTCCTGCTTTAGGTTTTCCCTATTCTTTTTTACACCCTGTTAAAATTTCACCCTACTTATATATCTAATTTCCAATCCCCTGCTCCAAGTCCATACACACCTCTCTCTTCTCTGCCTTAACTATCCAAAAAATTGTTTTTCGTCTCTGTCCTTTTGTTGTTGTTTGCTTGAATATTGATTATATCGATTTTTTATGCTTTTTTGTGAGATTGTTTTACTTATTATTTTTTGTGTGTTTTTTTTTTGTTTGCTTTGTTTTTGTTTGTTTTTTTGCTTATGTTTTCCATCACCTAGCTTGATATTAGAGGTTGTTTGTAGTTTGTATTAATCTCTAGGTACTTGTTGCTGGCATTTGCTGTGATTAGTGGCTGCTCTATTGGAGTTTTCTCCCCATATATATAGTTTGTTTCCCTTTTCTTTTTTTCTTTTTTTTTATATTTTATTCAAGTTTTATTTTAAGTGATGTTAATTACAGCATTTGAAAGGGATGATCTAATTCTACACAATGGAAGACTCTAAAATGTACCCATTAAACTGCTAAAAATAAACCAAGTGGCGAGAATACACAACAGAAGTCTAATTTAGGTTCTGAGTGTTGTCACCATGTGATTACAGTCACAGACTCTTCCCAGCTTGCAGCTGGAGCTCTTGGAAGCTATTTCATACTCTGGTGCAAGGGCAAAAAACCACAACATGAGAGGGAATTAAGTCCTGAATTTATTGGCTTCATCACATCCACCTTCTCCACCCCAAAATGACATAAAAGAAACTACCACACCCTGCAGACTACTTTTGTGCAAAAGAGGTGATGGACCTGGGTGGAAACAGGTCTAAAAAATTCCCATCAGATGAGTTTGTACACACCATTAAATAGCGAGCCTCTCTCAGTTAGGGTAGGAAATCAAGATTCAATTCTCAGGAAGTCATAATTTCATTCATTTAAGCAATACAAATTTACAAAGTGCTTACAAATCATCATAAGCTTCTGCTTGTAGCCATTTCTTGATAAAAAAAAAAAAAAAAAAAAAAAAAAAAAACGAAAAAACAAAAAAAAAAACAAAAAAAAACAAACAAACAAACAAAAAAAACTGACGTCTCTAGCGGGGCTGCCCACTTCCCCCAAGTCTACAGCTGTGAGGACCTGTTTTGGAAATGGGTTTCTTCTGTACCTCTGAAAGGGTAACACCTTAAATCTGAATCATCTTTAACCTGGAGGTCTAACATGATAGATATTTAGCAATACTTGCATCCCAGACATACAACAATAAAAGGTACACTAAATTATGAAGGTAGCTGTGCTGCAAAATAGTTTAAAATTAAACGATTGTACAGTGTTCATTTATGCTTGAAATTCCAGTCCTAGACCAAGCTTGTGGCCACCAGCATTGACATTCTTGCCATCCAGCAGAGCTGACAGCGTCAGTTTGATACTTGGCTTTAGTGTCTGGGTCTATCCTAACCCTATCAGGCTGGAGTTGTTCACTTTAGCCGAGAAGCAGGCTTCGGGGTCGATCTGGTACTTGGCTGCTATTCCAAAGCGAGTGTTACTGTTTCCTGCTGTTCAGGCGAGGTTAACGGCAGTCTCCAACTTCTTATTCACCTTCTGATAAATGGAGCCACCAAACTCCGTCTCGTCATTTACATTAGTGTGAAGCTGGAATTCATCAGTCTTGTAGCCAATGGCAAAGTTGCTCTGGGTCACTCGGGACTTTGCTGTCTCGAAATTCATCTGGTAGCCAGCCAGCCAGCCCTCATAGCCCAGCACCAGGGCACCCCGGATCGAAGTCCCTGTGATGTAGAAGTCCACATCGCAGCCCAGGTTGATGTGCTCCTGCTTGTAACCTGTCTTGATTTTAGCATTTTTTCCCCCAGTGTTTGGAGAGAAGGATGAATCAAAGGTCAGCTTCACTCCACGTGCAAGCTGGTCTTCCACAGGAATCTCCGTGCCTAGTGTGCTGTCCGTGTTCCATTTCTCTGTAAAGGTCAGACCATAGTCAGTCCACCTGTACTTGGTTTCTAGACTGCCATTCACTTTGGTGGTCTCAGTGTTGGCTGAACCTGAGCTTGTAAATTCCAGTCCACTCTCAGATTTTGTTTTCAACTCAGATAGAGGAAGACATAAACAGATGGAAGAACATACCATGTTCATGGATTGGTAGAATCAACATCATTAAAATATCCATACTACCCATAGCAATCTATAGATTCAGTGTATTCCCCATTAAAATACCAACGGCATATTTCACAGACCTAGAAAGAACTCTCCAAAAATTCATCTGGAATAAAAAAAGACCCCAAATAGCCACAGCAATCCTGAGAAAGAAGAATAAAGTAGGTGGGATCTCAATACCAGATTTCAAGCTGTATTACAAATTCACTGTTCTCAAAACACCCTGGTACTGGCATGAGAACAGACATATAGACCAATGGAATAGAATAGACAATCCAGATATTGACCCAAACCACTATGCTCAATGAATATTTGACAAAGGTGGCATGAACATACAATGCAGTCAAGACAGTCTCTTCAACAAATGGTGTTGGGGAAATTGGATAGTTACATGCAAAAAAATGAAACTAGACCACCAACTTACACCATACACGAAAATAAACTGAAAATGGATACAGGACTTAAACATTAGATGGGAAACCATAAAAATACTAGAGGAATCCATAGGCAGCAAAATCTCAGACATATGCCAAAAGAACTTCTTTACCAATACTGCCCGTAGGGCAATGGAAGCTAAAGAGAAAATAAACAAATGGGACTACATCAAAATAAAAAGCTTTTTACAGCAAAAGAAACCATCAACAAAACAACAAGAAAGCCCACTATATGGGAGAACATATTTGCAAATGTTATCTCTGATCAAGGTTAAATCTCCAACATCTACAGGCAACTTATACAACTTAATAAAAGGAAGATAAATGATCCAATAAAGAAATGGGCAATGGACCTAAAGAGAATCTTTTCAAAGGAAGACAGAAGGGAGGCAAAGAGACACATGAAAACATGCTCAAAGTCACTAAATATCCGAGAGATGCAAATCAAAACGACAATGCGGTACCATCTCACACCTGTCAGAATGGCTATCATCAACAAATCAACAAACGACAAGTGTTGGTGAGGATGCAGAGAAAAAGGAACCCTCGTGCACTGCTGGTGGGAATGCAGACTGGTGCAGCCACTGTGGAGAACAGTATGGAGTTTCCTCAAAAAACTGAAAATGGAACTCCCATTTGACCCAGTAATACCACCCCTAGGAATATATCCTAAGAAACTAGAAACACCAAGCAGAAAGGATATATACACCCCTATGTTCATAGCAGCTCAATTACAATAGCTAAGATTGGGAAACAGCCTAGGTGCCCGTCAGCAGATGACTGGATCAGAAAACTATGGTAAATCTACACAATGTAATATTATTCTGCCATAAAAAAGAAGGAATTCTTACCATTTGCAGCAACCTGGATGGAACTGGAGAGTATTATGCTAAGTGAAATAAGCCAGTCAATGAAAGAAATATACCACATGTTCTCACTCATTTTTGGATAATAAAGAACATTAAAAACTGATGAACAAAAAGATAGATACAGAGGCAGTGAAGCATCAAACAGACTGTCAAATTACAGTGGGAAAGTTAGGGAGAGGTGGGGGACGATAAGAGATCAACCGAAGGAGTTGTATGCATGCATATACGCATAACCAATGGACGCAGAACACTGGGGGGGTGAGGGCATGTATGGCAGTGGGCGGTATTGGTAAGATATGTAAACATATAATACCTTAATAAAAAAATGAAAAAAAAGAGAGAAAAATACAAACTCCCAAAACTGAATCAGTAAGAAAAAAAAAAAAACCTTAATAGGATAATAACAACTAATGAAATAGGCTAATGACATAGAAGCAGTAATCAAACACTTTCTCCAAACAAAAGCCCAGGTATAGATGGCTTCACTGGGGAGTTCTACCAAACATTAAAAGAACTAACACCTATAACTCATCTATTTCAGAAAATCCAAGAGGAAGGAACACTTTCAAACTCTTTTTATGAGGCTATCATTATCCTAATTCCAAAACCAGGTGGAGATACTACAAATAAAGAGAATTATAGTCCAATATCCCTGATGAATGCAGATGCTAAAATACTCAATAAATTATTAGCAATTCTCACCAGAAACATATTTAAAGGATTATATGCCATGATAAAAGTGGGATTTATTTCAGGGATGCAAGGCTGGTACAATATTTGCAAATCAATAATTGTGATGCATCACATAAACAAACTGAAAGATAAAAAACATATTATCTTATTGATAGATATAGAAAAAGCATTGGACAAAATCCAACACCCAATTTTGACAAACACTCTCAGCAAAGTGGTAATAGAGGGAGCATATCTCATCATTATAAATGCCATATCTGATAAACCTACAGGCAAGATCATACTCAATGGGCAAAAACTAAAACCATTTTCCCTATGAACAGGAACAAGACAGGGATGACAACTTTCATGATTACTGTTTGATATAGTACTGGAATGCTAGCTATCACGATCAGATAAGAAGAAATAAAAGGAATTCCAACTGGAAAAAAAAAAGTGAAACTGTCATTATTTGCAAATGGCATGATATTGTACATAGAAAACCCCAAAGATTCCATAAAAAAAACCACTACTAGACTTAACAAATGAATTCGACAAGGTGGCAGGATACAAAAATAACACCCAGATACATATGGCTTTTTAATATACCAAGAATGAACTCACAGAAAGAGAAACTGAAACAAAAAAAATCAAATTTACCATTACAAAAAAAAAAAAAAAAAGATATGTAGGAATAAACTTTAGGAAGGAAGTAAAAGAACTGTACTTGGAAAATGAGAGTATATTAAAAAAAGAGATAGAGAAAGACATAAATGAACGAATACAGTGTGTTGATGGATTGGCAGAATCAACATAATTAAAACGGCCATATTATCTAAAGAAATCTATAGATTGAATGCACTCCCCATTAAGATAACAACAGAATATTTAACAGACCTAGAACAAAGTCTCCAAAAATTCATAGAGAATTAGAAAAGACACCAATAGCCACAGCAATCCTGAGAAAAAGTACAAAGTTGGATATATCACAATATCAGATACTGAGCTATATTACAAAGCCACTGGTTCTCAAAACTGCCTGTCTTTGGCACTAAAACAGACACATAGACCAATGGAACGTAACAGAATCCAGAAATCCAGCCAAGCTGTTATGCTCAATTAATATTTGACAAAGGAGGGAAGAGCAAGATAGTCTCTTCAATAAATGGTGTTGGGAAAATTGGACAGATACTTGAAAAAAAAGAAATTGGACCCCAAATTATGCCATATACAAAAATAAACTCAAAGTGGATAAAGGACTTAAATGGAAGATGGTAAACTATAAAAATCTTAGAAGAATCCACAAGCAGGAAGATATCAGACATATGTCTTAGCAATATCTTTACTGATACAGCTCCTAAGGCAATGGAAAATAAGGAGAAAATTAAAAAAATGGGATTATGTCAAAATAAAATGCTTCTCCTCAGCAAAAGTATCCATCAACAAAACAAGAAAGCTCACTGCATGGGAGAACATATTTGCCAATGTTCTCTCTGATAAGGGTTCACTATTCAAAATTTACAGGGAACTCAGACAACTTAACAAAAGGAAGATAAACAATCCAATAAAAAATGGGCAATTGACTTAAATAGACACTTTTCTAAACAGGACCTATAGGAGGCCAAGAGATATAGAAAACAGTTGAGGCCTTGTGCACAGCATTCATGCACTGAGGGGGTAGGGTATCAACCAGGGGGTACCTCAGCTCAGCCTGCACCCTCTCACATTCTAGGACCCTGCTGGAGGCAAGCTTAAGGCAGCAGTCAGACATCCCCTGAGGGATCCTTTGTACTGCCATGGAGGCTTCCAACACCTCTGCTGCACTTGCCAGCTGTGAGCCTGGCTTCTGGGAGTGCACTGACCACCAGGGGGCAGGTTCTGTATTGAGGTTCTTCCCCAGGATGGTCAGTGTGCATCATAGAGACCAGATGTACTGCTATTTGGTCGATTTGCATATTAGGCTTTTATATATAAAGACTAGGTGCCCAGTGCATGAAAGGAACTGTGGGATTCAGTGGCACAGGGGCAGGTCTGAGCCCATCCTCTGTGCCCCCGCCTGGCCCCTGCCGCCACAGCTCCTGGTCCCCTGTCTGCCTGCAGCCCTGTTCCTGCTGCTGCTGCTTTCAAGTGCTGACGGTGCATGCCCCGCTCATACCCACTGATGGAGTGATTGGGGCCAGCGCCGTCAGTGGGTGCAAGCAGTGTCTGCTGCCCCGATCAACCCTGAGGAGCAGGGGGTGGTGGAGAAGCCCCCAGCGGTGCCTGGGGACAGCAGCCACTGCTTGCACCCGCTGATGGCGCCAAGCATTTAGGGCTGGTGCCAGGTGCCGGCAGTGGGGGCGGTGGGGCTGGCGCCATCATCAGGTGCAAGTGCCAGGTAGAACCACAGCATGTGGGAGCAAAGAATTTTTAGTAACAACCAGAGGCTTGCCCTGATGACAGTGAGCAGTGTCCCACCTTGGTCTGGCATCCCCGCTCTCCTGCTCCACCATACCTCCGTGACAGGCCCAACATGTTCCGCCCTCTGCCACCTGCTGCCTATGACTGCCATGTTCTGCACACGCCCCCTGGTGGCCAGTCTACATCACAGAGAACAGTTGTTCTGCCATTCGATCTATTTGCATATTAGGGTAATATATATATATAATATATATATACATGTATATATATATATTATATATATATATATATATATATATATATATATATGTTATTATATATGTTACCATACAATTCTTAGAGTTCACTTATAAAATGATCCTTTGATCAAAATACTATGCTCTATTTTAATAGTATTTAAGGAACACATGTTGAATAATGTATATAGATACTCAAAGTAACTATAGAGAGATGCAAATCAAAATGAATCTGAGGTACCATCTCACACCTGTCAGAATAGCTGTTACCAACAAAATATAACGAGAATGTTGAGGAAAGGAACCCTTATGCACTGCTGGTGGGAATGCAGACTGATGCAGCCACTGTGGAGAACAGTATGGAGTTTCCTCATAATATTAAAAATGGGTCTACCATTTGACCCAGTACTTCCATTTCTAGGAATATATCCCAAGAAATCAGAAACACCAATCAGGAAAGATATATGCAACCCTATGTCCATAGCAGCACAATTTACAATAGCTAAGATTTGGAAACTGCCTAAGTGCCCATCAGAATATGAGTGGATTAAAAAACTGTGGTAGATCTACACAATGGAATACTATACTCCTGTAACAAACAAGGAATTCTTACCATTTGTAACAGCATGGGTGGACTTGGAGAGCATTACATTAAGCGAAACAAGCCAATCAGAGAAAGATAAATATCACATGATCTCATTTGTAGAATATAATAAACAACATAAACTGATAAACCAAAATAGAGTCAGAGGAAACATATTTTTTAGAATATAATAGAAGCAATCCTATTAAATGCAGATTTTTAATATTTCCTAAACTTTGTGATATTATACTATGTTAGTACATTTTTGGTAATATTATTATATTTAAAATATTTTCTCCACATATTTAATTTTTATTGCATGTACCATTATTTCATTTAAAATAGTGTTTCTTGAAATATTAATGTTTATTGCATGTAACATTATTATACTTGTTTGTTTTGAAATATTAAAAAATAAATATAATGAAAGAGGTATCTGGACTAAAAGGAATGCATTCCTAATTCTGGTGTTAACTACTTCTTGCCTCACTAATTAGAAGCTGAGGAATTATTTCCTGACAATCACACAATAAGGTAGTGTTCAGTACAGATGCCCATCCACCACTCACTTTCCATTTGGTTTCCTGAAATTAAAGTGCAGCATTCCTGTTAAAACAGCTCATTACGCTAATCCATAAGAAACTGTAGCATTTACCTTGACTTCCCATCCCAGTATTGCTTTGCCTTGGAACAGAATGGGCAGATCTTGTAGGAGGGGGATCCCAAGTTCTTGAAGATGGATCCCTTTTAAGTGGAAGGGATCCCCTGGAGCCACTTCTGTGGAGATTAATTGTATGTCCCCCATCATCTGTGTTTAAATAACATCATCCTATTTGAGTATGGTAAACATTAGTTAAATGGTCAAGTTGGTTATTGTGTATAAGTCTTTACTAAGCAGTATCAGGGTCATAAGCATGCCGGTTAGCCCAAAATGATAAAATTGGGTCTTTACATGTCTTCCGTACAGTGCACAGAGTTACTGGAAAATCAGTTTGAAGAACCCACAGAGAACTTAAGCAGCATTTCATACATGTGCCAAAGAAAATGATTTGGGGTGCAGAAAGTTCAGATAAAGTAAATGCAAAAATAGTTCTTAAAGGTTCAAGGAAAACAGTCTCAACCCATCTTCACATAAGTGTCATATCAATAAAAGCTTTTAAACGTGTAACGTCATAGTTAACTATTAAATGTAAAAACATTCAAAACATGAGGCATCAGAAAAAAGTACCATCTAAACCAATGTTACCATACAATTCTTAGAGTTCACTGATAAAATGATCCTTTGATCAAAATACTATGCTCTATTTTAATAGTATTTAAGGAACACATGTTGAATAATGAATAATTAAAAATCACTGTTTCCATTTCTAAATAGAAATCAGGCTTATGTTCCAATTCGGTAGTGTTGTCCTGGGAAAGAAGAATATGAACATCCTCATTATTGGCAAAATACAAACTAGCAAATGCTTCTCAGTTTCACCTTAGTGGGAAAAACTGGGACACTCACCTTCATCTCGGACAAACACTGCAATAACACTTTAGGACATTTCTCCTGAAATGTCACACTCCTAATTATCACAAATGGACACTAAATCTTTGAATTTTGGAAAAATGGTTAATATGAAACAAAGGTTTTTCTGTTCCGTAGGTACTGAAATGAGTATACCTTCCTTTCATAGTCAGTAACATGAATTAAAAAACAACCTCCCTGAGAACAGCTCAAAAACATCATTATTCATGGTTCATTTTCTTCCTACACACAAGAAAGTAAAATACAATTGGTGAAGCGGTGTTTTTTAGCCTTTTCCTGAGTCAGAGACACCTGTGTGAATCTATTTAATACTCTAGACATTTCTCTTACGTAGGTTCCAAATAGAAAGTTCTCTACACAAAACATAGGTAAAAGATTCTCCTATCAAAATAATAATAGATATTATTATTTTACACAGTACTGGGTTGCACATCCCTATAGTGAAAACAAGTATTTCAAGTCCATTTCTAAATATTGAAGTATTTGTCCTTAAAGTTTATGTAGTTAGACTGACTTTTATTTTGTTGGGTAGTTTCCAAGGTGTCTGATGTCATTTTTTAAGATGAAGAAGTGTACTTTCAGATAAATTCTTAGTAATTCAATGTGTATGAATCTCCACTTTAAACCTATATAAACTTATTGTTTCCAAAGTGTTACATTCTAACATAAAAACCGTAAAACTGAGTTCTTCAGAGAACTGTTGAAGTGAATAGAGGCAAACAGTAATAATGCTAAAATAGACTGAATTTAGCTATAGGTTTAAGTCCTAGATCTGAAAGTTCATTATTGCATTCATTTTATAAGTGCTATAACTCTTTAGCAATTACAAATCATATTGATAATCAGCATCCATTCTCAATCTAATGAATGCTATCATTTCTTTGGGTTTGAAAGATATGAATGAAATTTGAGGTATATCTCTTCATTCAATGTTACTGTTTTCACACAAATAATCATTTCATACTTATATTTTTTTTAAAAAAATTGTGTTACTGACAGTTCCTCCACCTTTCCTTTTTTATTGAATTTACTCGAGGCCTGGTGCACATATTGTGCATCAGTGGAGTCCCCTGAGCCTGGTCTGCTGGATCGGGCTGAAACTGGCTTTCCAACATCCCCCAAGTGGTCCAGATTGAGAGAGGGCACAGGCCGGACCTAGGGACCTCACCAGTGCACGATCAGGGCTGGGGAGGGACATGTGATGTTGGCCAGCCAGTGGGGGACTGCAGGAGAGTTCCATGGTGTGTCTAGCCCATTTCGCTCAGTCCCAATCAGCCAGACCCGAACAGGAAGCTAACCTACCAGTTGAAGAGTCTGCCCATTGGTGGTCAGTGGATGTCATAGCGACTGGTCGATGGGTCAACTGTCTACTCCTTGGTGGTCAGTGCATGTCATAGTGAGTGGTTGAGCAGCCTTAGCATATCATTAGCATATTTGGCTTTGATTGTTTGAATGGCTGACTGGATGACCAGACACTTAGTATAACAGGCTTTTATTATATAGGATGGGGGTTACATTGCTTAATATGATCACATAGGCTTCAGGTATATAACTCTATCATACTTCATCTGCATATTGCATTATGTGTTTCACCTGACCGCGTAAAGTCTCCTTCCATTTCTACATTTTAAAACATTACCTAAGTGTTCTCCACCCGAGGGATGTCCTTTTGCTTCTCTAATTCCTCCTCTTCCACCTCTCAGGCTTCTTACATTACCTCTGTTTCTTGATGGAAGTCCACCCCCACTTTGAAAAGATGGTTTCTTGGCATAGTCTACTTTGTTTTCCCATGCACAGATGAAAATGAGCACACAAATAATATCAACAGTACATAACATTTAAACTGAACAAATGAGCAATTATTTGAAACCCAATCACTACAACTAAAATCAAGATCAACCTCAAATTCTTCTCCCAAACAAAGCATTTTCTTAAAAATGATTGAGTCCTTCTTCATGGTAAGTTTATGAAACATTTCATTACTAACAACCTTCCATTAAGGCATCCAACACAGAACCATAATGTTGGTTAATAAGAGTCCTCCAAAGACCTCTAGTAATAAGGACTAAAATGTCTCACATTTCCGGAGAAAACACATACATTTCTTTCTTGTTTTATAATAGGCTTTTTATTGGTTTTATGGAGAGAAAGGCAGGGAGAGGGATAGAGATATGGAAACACTGATAGAGAAATATTCTGATCAGATGCCTCCTGAAATGTCCCATACGGGCGATCCAGCCAGCACCCTTGGCATGTGTCCTGACCAGGAAAGGAAGAGAGGACACCTTGGTTCATGATTCAATGCCCAACCATTGAGCAACACTGACTGGGCAAAGTGGATTACTTCTTAGAATGTGTATGTTACTTCATTTATGTATTGCCAACTTCTATTTCATTTTTTCAGTGCACCCAGTTTACCTAAACTGTTTTATTTTAAAACAAATAATTCAATCATTCATTCAAAATGATTAAGCATTTTGCCGAAGCCAGTTTGGCTCAGTGGATAGAGCTTCGGTCTGCGGACTGAAAGGTCCCAGGTTCGATTCCGGGCAAGGGCATGTACATTGGTTGCGGGTACATCCCTGGTGGCGGGTGTGCAGGAGGCAGCTGGTCGATGTATCTCTCTCATCGATGTTTCTAGCTCTCTATCCCTCTCCCTTCCTCTCTGTGAAAAACCAATAAAATATATTAAAAAATGATTAAGCATTTTATTCCCAGTCTTTCTTACTTTTATTATTTCTTCAGTTCAAATGACAGAAATGAAAATTCCCAGTATGACTGCAACTCTGTATTTACATAATTCTGATCTGTTTATCCATTCTATTTTTCAATTGGATCCTTGCACTCTCTTAGTATTTTTACATCACTATGCTGTTTTAAATTTAATGTGTTCATAAGAAAACAAGCCTTCTTGAAGGGGATAGATTCTGGGATTAGGAGCCCAGCCTCACCACCACCCAGATGGGCCTCAGACATCACCCAGGACCCTAGAGCCACTCCAGCAAAATGCCTGCTACTGCAGCTGAAGATCCTTAGACACCAGAACTCCAGTCCCCCACTCATTGCTGCCTCCTGTGTGTTCTAGAGTACATGACTGTCCCACCAACCCACCTCCATGGCCACAGGCCCCTCAAACTGGGCACCTGAGCTTTCCAGTGATATCAAAAATGGGTACACAAAGAAACAACCCCTAAAGAAAAGAAAAGGAGGAATGGCTAGAAAAGGAACTAAGAGAAACAGAGGCATGCAATATGCCAGAAAATAAATTAAGTATAAAAGTCATACAGGATGAATGAAGAATCCACAACTTATGTAAGAATCAATGGGGAATCCAAATATGGTAACAGCTACAATAAAAAACATGATAGAAGTTTTCAACAGTACACTAGAGGAACAGAGGACGAAATCTGTTAGGCAGAGAAACACACCCTGAACAACATAATCTGATTAGCATGGAGAAAAGAATTAGAAACCAGGAGGAGAGCCTAAGAGAGCTTTTCCAAAACAAGAAAGGCAGTAACTTGTGTATAATAGAGTTGTCAGAATGACAAGAAGAGGAACAAGGACTAGTAAACCTATTAGAGAAAACAATGACAGAAAACTTCTCTGATCTGGGAATAAAAAAATTCACACAAGCACAGAGAGTCCCAAACAAGATGAAAACACATTGTAATTACAATGGCAAATGCTAACAGCACAAACAGAATCTTAAGGCTGCAAGAGAGGGACATAGAGTTACCTACAAATGCTCTCCCGTTAGATTATCAAATGATTTCTCAACAGAAAGACATCAGGCTAGAAGTGAATGGGAGGAAGTATACAAAGTGGTGCAAAGGAAGAGACTGAATACAAAATTACTCTATCCAGCAAGGCTATCATTTAAAATTGAAGGGGACTTCATGAGCTTCACAGACAAAATGAACAAAAAACAAAAAGGCTAAGGGAGTTTATCACTAAGAAGAGAGTAATGAAAGAAATGCTAAAGAGACTGTTATAAAAAGAAATAGAAGGGTAAGAAGGACCACAGGCATGAACAAAAATGGCTAAAACAAGTACCTATCCTATCTAATAAAAGGATAATATACAAACTAACCATCACTCCCACACACAAGATGGCTGCCCCCGTGTGGTCAAAGATGATTGCCCCCATGTGGACACAAGATGGCTGCCACAAGATGGCCTGCATGGGAGGGCAGTGGTGGGCAATCAGGCTAGCAGGGGAGGGCAGTTATGGGTGACTGAGCTGGTAGAGGAAGGCAGTTGGGAGAGACCAGGCCAGCAGGGGATGGCAGTTAGGGGGAACCCGGGCTGCAGGGCAGGGCAGTTGCGGGGGACCAGGCCTGTAGGGGGGTCAGTTGGGGGTGACCAGGCCAGCAGGGGAGGGCAGTTAAGGAAAACCAGGCTGGCACGGGAGGGCAGTTAGGGGTTACTGGGCCAGCAGGGGAAGGCAGTTAGGGGCAATTGGCCTGGCAGGGGAGTGTTTAGGGGTGATCAGGCTGGCAGGCAGAAGTGGTTATGGTTAATTAGGCAGGCAGGCAGGTGAGCTGTTGGGAGCCAGCAGTCCTGGGTTGTGAGAGGGCAGTCAGACCTCCCTTGAGGGGTCCCAGATTGGAGAGGGTGCAGGCTGGTTTGAGGGACACATCCCCATGGACAAATTTCATGCACCGGGCCTCTAGTAAATAATTATCTTAAATGGAAATGGACTAAATGCTCCATTAAAAGGACACAGAGTGGCTGAAATGACAATTATGAACCATATACATATATGCTGTCTACAAGAGACCCATCTCAGTACAAGGGACTCATACAGGCTGAAAGTGGAAAGATGGAAAAACATTTTTTTTAGGAAAAGAGAAATTTAAAAAAAAAAGCTGGGGTACCTATACTTATATCTGACAAAATAAACCTCAAAGTTAAGGCCATACAAAGAGATAAGGCAGGTCCCTTCATATTACTAAAGGGATCAAGACTACAGGAGAATATAACTCTGGTAAACATATATGCACCCAATGTAGGAGCACCAACTACATTCTGGAATATATCAAGGGAGAGTTAGACAGCAATAAAATCATAGTAGGGAACTTTAATACACCATTGACATCACTGGTTAAATCCTCTAGGCAAAAAAAACAAATTAAAAAAACACGAAAATACAAGTAACAAAAACAAAATCAGCAAAGAGAGAGCAATCCTAAATAACTCACTGGATCAGATAGACTTAATTGATATTTTCAGAGTATTTCACCCCAAAGATACAGAATATACATTCTACTTAAGTATACATGGAACATTTTTAAATATAGACCACTTGAGACATAAGCAAAGTCTCTTCAAATTCAGCAAGATGAAAGTCATACCAAGCATCTCCTCAGATCACAATGGCATAATATTAGATATAAACTACATAACAAAATTCAAATACTTGCAGGCTCAATAGTATGTTATTAAACAATGTATGTGTTATCAAATACATCAAAGAAGAAATTAAAAACATCCTGGAAAAAATTACAATGAAAACCAAACAATCCAAAAGCAATGTGATACACTGAAAGCAGTCCTGAGAGGGAAGTTCATAGCATTACTGGCCTACCTCAAAATACAAAAACAAACAAAAAAACACGCGAAAAATAACTGGTAATAAGTTATCTAACTCTACAACTTAAAGAATTAGAAAGTGAGCAACAAGAAAGGCTAGAGTGAGCAGAAGGAAGGATTAGCAAACATCATATCAGAATTAAATGACATGGAGACCAAAAAAAAAAACAAAAAAGGGAAAAAATCACTACAAAATATCAATAAAACCAAGAGCTGGTTCTTTTAAAGGATAAATAATATTGACGAACTTGTAGCCAGGCTCACCATGAAGCAAAGAGAGAAGACCCAAAAAAACAAAACCAGAAATGAAAGCAGCTAAATAACAACAGACCCCACAGAAATTTTAAAAAAAGGTTGTAAAAATTACTATGAACAGCTCTATTCCAACAAACTCGTCAACCTAGAAAAATGGATATATTCCTAGAAACACAACCTTCTAAAACTCAATCAGGAAGGATAAAAAAAAATCTGAATAGGCCGATAAATAGAAGGTAAATGAAATGGTCATTGAAAAACTTCCAGGAAACAAAAGCCCTGGGCCAGACAGCTTCACATGGGCGTGGGGGGCGAGTTATCCAACATTCAAAGGAAGAGTAAAAAGTATCCTCCTCGGACTATTCCAAAAAATTTAAGAGGAAGGAAAACTTCCAAGCTCTTTCTATGAAGCCAGCATTCCCATAATCAAAAAAAGCAGATAACAACACTACAAAGAAAGAGAATTAAACACTACAAGCCAATATATCTCTGATGAACATAGATGCTAAAGTCCTCAACAAAATTCTAGCAAATTGGAACCAGCAGTACATTAGAAAGATCATACACCATGACCAAGTGGATTTATTTGGGAATGCAAGGATGGTACAACATCCCCAAACCAATACAGGTGACACATCAAGTTGAGAGATAAAAACAAACAAATTGAGAGATAAAAATCACACAATCATATAAATTGATGCAGAAAAAGCATTTGACAAAACTCAACACACTTTTTGGTAAAAACTCTCAGCAAACTGGGGATAATACCTCAACATAATAAAAGCCTTATATTAGAAAACTACAGCCAACACCATACCCTAAGAACAGGAACAAGACAGGGATGCGCACTCTCACCACTTCTGTTCGAATGAGTACTGGAAGTGCTAGCCATACCAATCAGATAAGAAGAAGTAATAAAAGGCATACCACTGGAAAAGAAGTAAAAACTCATTATTTGCAGATGACATGATATTGTACATAGAAATCCCTAAAGACTCCATCAAAAAACTATTAGATTTAATAAATGAATTTGGCAATGTAGTAGGATACAAAAACAGCACCCAGAATTCGATGGCTTTTTGATACACCAATAATGAACTCACAGAAAGAGAAACAAACAAACAAACAAAAAATCCCACTTACAATTGCAACAAAGAAATTAAGATACCTAGGAATAAACTTAACTAAAGAGGTAAAAGACCTTTACTCAGAAAACTACAGGACATGGAAAAAAGAGATAGAGGGAGACATAAACAAATGGAAGAATATACCATGTTCATGTATTGGTATAATGAACATCATTAAAATTGCCACGCTATCCAAAGCATCCTACAGATTTACATTCTACATTTTAATGTAATCCCCATTAAAACACCAATGGCATATTTCACAGACCTAGAACAATGTCTCCAGAAATTCATATGGAATAAAAAAAAAAAAAGACCCAGAATAGCCACAGTAATCTTGAGAAAGAAGAACAAAGTTGGCCGGATCATAATTCCAGATGTCAAGTTATATTACAAAGCTACTGTTCTCAAGCTGCCTGGTACTGGCACAAGAACAGACATATACTAGTAGACCAATGGAACAGAAATGAGAACCTAGAAGTAAACCAAAGCTATCATGCTCAATTACTATTTGAAAAAGCAGGCAAGAGCATACAGTGGAATCAAGACAGTCTTTTCAATACATGGTGTTGGAGAAATTGGATAGATATATGCAAAATAATGAAACTAAACCACCATGTTACACAATAGAGGAAAATAAACTCAAAATGGTTAAAGGACTTAAATGTAAGATAGAGACCATAAAAATCTTAGGAGAATCCATAGGCAGCAAAATATCAGACATATTTCATAGAAGTTCTTTACTGATACAACACCTAGGGTAATGGAAAATAAGAAGAAAATAAATAAATGCGACTACATAAAAACAAGCTTCTGCAGAGAAATAGAAACCATCAACAACAACACACACACACAAAACAACAACAAAAACACAAAAACAAGAAAGCCCACTGCATGGGAGAACATATTTGCCAATGTTATATCAGATAAGGGCCTAATCTCCAAAATTTATAGGGAACTCACCGATCTAAACAAAAGGAAGATAAACAATCCTATCAAAAAATAGGCATAGAACTTAAACACTTTTCAAAAGTGCACATATAGGACAAGAGACATATGAAAACATGCTCAAAGTCACTAATCTTCCAAGAGATGCAAATCAAAATGATGAGATACTAACTCACACCTGTAAGAATGGCTACCATCAACAAATCAATGAAAGACAAGTGCTGGCAAGGATGTGGAGAAAAAGGAACCCCCTTGCACTGCTGGTGGGAATGCAGAATGGTACTATCACTGTGGAAAACAGTATGGAGTTTCCTCAAAAAATTAAAAAGCTAATTGCCTTTTGATCCAATACTCCCACTACTAGGGATATTTCCCAAGTAATGAGAAACACCCATCAGAAAGGATACATATGCACCCATATGTTCATAGCAGCACAATTTACAATGTCTAAGATTTGGAAACAGCCTAAGTACCCATCAGCAGATAAATGGATTAAAAACTGTGGGGTACATCTACACAACAGAATACTACACTGCTGTGAAAAGGAAGGAAATCTTACCATTCAAAAAAAAAAAGCAAAATAAGCTAGGCAGAGAAAGAAAAAATATCACATTACCTCACTCATTTGTGGAATGTAATGAACAACATAAACTAATCAACAAAAATAGATCCAGAGACAGAGAAGCATGGAACTAACTGTCAAATGTCAGAGGGAAGTCAGGAGGCTAGGGGTGGTAAAAGATCAAGTATGCAAATAAGCATAACCAATGGACCCAGATACTAGGGAGGTGAAGGCATGTAATGAGGGTGAGAGTGGCCAGGGAGAGCACAATGGGGGAAAAATGATACATATGTAATACTATATGTAATACCTGAAACAATAAAGATTTTTTTTTAAAAAATGAGTTCCTAGAAATATACCTTTATTTATTTATTTATTTATTTATTTATTTATTTATTTATTTATTTTTACATAGAGGAAGAGGTATAGAGAGTTAGATGAGGAGAAACATGGATCAGCTGCCTCCTGCACAACCCCTACTGAGGATGTCCCCGCAACCAAGGTACATGCCCCTGACCTGAATCAAACCTGGGACCCTTGAGTTCGCAGGCCGATGCTCTATCCACTGAGCCAAACCTGTCAGGACGAAATATACCTTTTAAATATAGTACTTTGATTAACATACATACCTAAATTCCGCAATCTCCCAAAAACTTCATGATGGTTGATCTTTTAGCCAAATCAACATAACTTATGTAAACATAACTAAGCCATTGTAATTGTTCCATATAAAACTCTTTGGATGTCTGGCACTATTTTTGTAAAAATATCTGACGTCATGTATTCCACCAAGATGTCTGACAACGATGAGCCCTGACACAAACTAAACAGCCACAAGACACAGTTCCCACCTTAAGGAATCACTTGAGGTTTCTGAGTCAAAAATATTTCCACATATGTATGCACCGCTGCCTCTTTCCCAATGTTTGAGATTCAGCAAACATCCCTTGACCCCCTTAATTTTATGAGTAAAAACAGTATCTCCTGCCCATACAACCTCCAAAAACAATTATCTCCCATATTTCTCCTCTAATCTTTTTTGTGCATGATTGTACTTATTTTCTTTCGCTTGCGTATTTGTTATTTTTATCATCTATTTATATATATTTAAAAAGTCAGTGACTGAAACACCATAACAACCAGAACAACTGATCGCTATGAGGCCCACTGCAACCAGCAAACCAGCTGGCTCTGGGGGTGGGCTCAGCTGGCCAACTTTGCCCTCTCCCTGACCATCCCCACCCCTGATCCCATGCCACCACAATAGGGAGCAGGGGCAGCCAACCTCCTGCAGCCTCTCCCTCCAACCATGCCCACCCCAGATTGGCCCCCTCACCTTGATCAGGGGCAGATAAGGCTGTAACCCCTCCCCCTGGCCAGACCAGCCCTCAATGGACCCCCACCACCACTATGGGCCCACAGCCTCTCCTCCTGGAGAGCTCTGCCCCTGATTGGTCCCCCACTCTGATCAGGGGCAGGACTGGTTAGCCAACAACCCATGACCTCTTCCCCAGCCACTGGCCCCTACAGGCCACCCTAACCCTATTTATGGACAGGACACACTGGCCCACTGTCCACAGCCCTTCCCCATGGCTGGCCCCAACCCCAGTCAGCCCCCACCACCCTGATCTGAGCACGGCAACTCACCCCAGCAAGCTCTGGCTCTGATCGCCCACACACACACCAATAGGGGGCGGGGCTTGCTGGCCATCTCCTGCAGTCTCCTCCTCCTGACAAGCCTGGCCCCAATCAGCCCCACTGGGGCTGGGCCTGCCAGACTGCATTCGTACATGAATTCATGCACTAGGCCTCTGATAGAAAATAAGTGCCCAATAAATGGGGATTTTTGTCTTATTCAGAATCATTATGTAACACAGAGTGTAGGCTACTAAATATCACTTTAAAGTAGACATCCTACCTAATAATAGACAAATATGCAAATTGACTGCACCTTCGCTAGGCCCAAGCCACGCCCACCAGCCAAGCCACGCCTACCAACCAATCAGGACGAGTATGCAAATTACCCCAACCAAGATGGCGGTTAATTTGCATATCAAGGCAGCGTAGAAAGAAGCCAAGAGCTGCAGAAGGGAGCAAAGCTGTGGAGAAGCAAGCAAGCTGGGGGGAGGAAAAAGGAGGAGCGGAGGCGGGGCCAGGGCAGAAGGAAGGAGAGCAGGAGGGCTGGCGGAGAAGGAGGGGTGGGGGAGGAGGGAGGAACGCAGGCTGGGCTGGCGGAGAAGGGAGAAAAGTAGGCGGGCTGGCGGAGAAGGTGGGGCAGGGGAGAAGGGAGGAGCGCAGGCTGGGCTGGCGGAGAAGGGAGAAAAGCAGGCGGGCTGGCAGAGAAGGCAGGGCAGGGGAGAAGGGAGGAGAGCAGGCAGGGCGGGGTAGAGTGCAGCAGGGAACCCTATTTCAGGCTTCTTCCTGCAACGGGAACACTAGTTTAGTAATAATGTTTATACAAACTACATTTTCTTTTGCTTAGAAACTAGGGAAACAAAACCAACTATTCTTCATAAATCAAATAAATGGACTTCTGAACTCAAGAAAAATCATGAGACACATCCAACTCTTAGCTGTCATCAAACCCTAAAAGATAAAGGTAAAATAAAAGGGTCAATATATACTGACCTCCTTCAATTAACCATAAAACAAGCTCTCCAAATAAAGGAGAGTTATGTACTAGAAGTCATTGAATGCTCAACAACTTAATATATGGTATAATGAGTATATACACAAATTAACTTAAATATAAGATTAAAAAATTGTAGCAAAAGCGCAAACTTGGCTACTGATGTAGAAATCCACATATGTTTCCTTGTCCTGGGGAAGAGTGATTCTTAATAAATCCAAAAGAACAAGGCTAAAATAATGGTAGGATGTATTTGTAATGTCTGAAAATATAATAGAACCAAAGGAAATATGTACCCAAAAATAGGCCATAATGGAGTGACTTTCAGAGATACTTGTGCAACAAGTCCCAAGAACTTTGAAGTAAATAGGACACACTTACATTGGCTAGACTTTCAGATCAAGGAAGAATAAGACTATTTCCTTCACTAGTACATTAAAGACTCAATAAAAGGAACTCTCATTCACTAATTTAAATTAAATCAGGATACATATAAATTTTATTTTCCCCAAAATCAGTCTGGTTGCACAATTTAAAAATAATTAACCAGAGAAAAGTTAGATGCAAAGAAGGTCAATTATTTATGACATGCCCGATCTACTTAGGACCCATCTCCCCAATGAAACCATTAACCCCCCTGTCTGCATTTCCCCCCACCACTGAGTAGTTGTCTGAAACTGAATGCTGTGTTCCTTTAAGATACACTTATGTCTGGGCTTCAGTGTCCAAGAGCCCAGAGTAAAGCCTATGAGATGTGCACCCAGTTAGACAGACATGTAACAGGGTCACAGAATGGGGTTTGGGTTATAGAAGGTTCTACAGCCACAGTGAGGACAGGGGTAAGCACAGAACCAGACCATGCCGGGCCGCCCCAACTCCCGCAGCATATGCTTCAGCTGGGCATGCACCTGAGCAAGTCGGCCCATGTGGATGGTGCTGCTCCTTTCCTCGTAACTCTCCACGGGGTCAGGATACAGAATGCAATTCAACTTGCTCAGCCCGATGGTGTGGCTAAGCAGGTGCTCCAGGATGGTCATGGAGATGGGGTTTTTACAGAAGCTTAGGGTCATGAGCTGAGAGCAGTGGCTCAGGGCAGGCAGGATGTCCATGAACTGGGACTCCATGATACCACACTCATCCAAGTCCAAGTCCTGCAGGGTGGGGGAGGCTCTCTCTAACAGAAATTGGAGGGGCCCAGAACTGAGGTAGGTCAGGTTGAGCCTCCTGAACCTCAGAAATTTCAGCTGCCTGACATTCAGGTACTGGAAGAGATATCTCATGTCTCTTTCTAAAAACAGGCAGTTAGTGATGGACAAAGTCTCTAAAGGGGTCTTCAGGCAGCTGGGGAGACATAGAGCAGTTAGGTTAGGGGGAAGTACCTGGTAGCCAGAGCCAGGTGAGGATGAGCCAGACCTTAAGAGTAAAGAGGCCCATGTCACCAAAGACAAAGTGTTCCAGATTATGATCAAACCCAGGATGTTGCACAGTGAAAAGAGTCATTCAAGTCACTGCAAATTTTAGTGGAATCCTTTCTCCATCTCTTATCTGCTCTGCAAGGGATTCAATTGGATGAAACTTTACACACTCCATTTGCTCATCTGTCACTTGGAGCACATCATACACCCCCTCCCTCAAACACACAGGAGTTGTGAACATGAATGATGGGAGGTAGAGGTGGGAGGAGCTCAGAAAGGAGCCTGACCCAATGTTTCAAGCAGGAAGCAACCAGTGAACTTTAGTATTGGAGACATGACCCAAAATGCCTTCAACTCGGGCTTCCTTCCAGCCACAGCCTGGACCCCTGTCGCCCTAATCTCTTAGCCCAATGAGAATACTGGCAGACCTGCAGAAAGGTTTTACCTGGGTATAGTCAGGCAACATCCAAGGGGGTCTGCCACCTTGCAGGAACTTAGAACACTGCATTTTCTACAAACCACCTATCCCTTTTCATGATTCCTCCCTCCAGAATCCTGCATTTACCAGGCATTCCCTTAGCAGGAGCCTTTGACAAGCCTTGGCAGACAGGTGATTTGAGGCAGGTTTGGATTGAAAGACTGCCATCACCAAATCACTAAGTGTGGACCTTAACCCCTGAAACCTCACCTCTGATGGGCTTTCCTCTCCTCACCGCTATCCTCACTTGGTTCCATTGCATAATCTTCCCTTAGACACCGCTAAGAAGGATTCCCAAGCTACCATCATCTGGCCCAAAGCCCTGTTACTTCGATTCCTAGTAAGGAGTACCTTTAGTAGCATCTTTCTTAGTTCATACATCCTACCTTTGTCTGGGGGGGGGCTGTTACTTGACAACATGCAAGGTGACAGAGCAGTGAACAAGACATTGACTGTGTGGACCCTCTAGTGACTCAGGCTCTCTAGCACTGCTGATGGACAGCACATAGGAGGTCTTGTCACTGTGGACTGAAATGAGAAGGGGCTCACTCTGGTCTGCAGAGAAACTTCACCACACCTCACCTGAGGATCTGGTCCAAGTGGCCTCTGAGGAAGGAGACATCATCCAAATAGAGCTCCTGGAGGCGGGACAGGCTGAGGAACTGAGAGGTGACCAGGCTCACACACTGCTCCTCCTGCTCCAAGGTGATGTGAGAAGACATAAAGACATGGGAGAGGAGGAACCAACACAGATTGTCCATCTGGCCCAGATAAGGAGCGAAATTCCTCAGAGTGGACAGCTTCCAGGTACAATTTACCTCCAAATCCTGGACAGAGTCAAGCTGCACCATACCCAGGATGTTAATGTTTTCCTTCGACACGGCATAAACCTTCTGCTTCTTACAGCAAAGGTGCAGCAAACCTCTCCTCTCGCTGACTTTCTTAATAAGGTAGCTGAGGGACTCATCAAGGACACCTTTCTTGAGGCAAAGGTCTACTAACATCTCCACGGGGGCCCAGGGTGGATTAGGCCCCACCCTTATGCTGTCCACTTTCCCCCTTTTCCTCATGGGCTGTGGGGCCTCAGGCTCCAGCAGTGAGCACACATCTGCTCTGGTTCTGGCCCACACCATCCAGACCTCCTGATGAGCTCTCTTCTGTAAATTCAGCATCTGCATTTTCCACTTCTGTGGAGAAAATAGGAAATAGACTGGGGTGCCTTAAGATAACAAGGAATGAGACCCTGACCATGAGTCTGGTTATGTGGGCACCTGGGCCAGACACCTGATGGGACTTTTACTTCATACCCCAGAAATCAGCTGCTCCTTGCCCTAATGAGATCCTTTGTGGTCCCAATTTCTGGTACCTTTAGGTGCCACCAGGAAGGGTGGGCTCATGTCCCTTCAGTCACCCTCTGAATCTTCATCATCCCTATATATCCGAAGCCTGTTCCCAGAATGACCCCAGCAGTGGCTCCAAGACCTCCATGACCTCTCCCATTGGCCCTGCACCCTCCTGTATCCCAGCTGTAACTGCTCAGATCCCCAGGGCCCAACCACGCTACTGAATCGAGCAGGGCATCCAGCCCATCGAGTACAGGCTGCAAGATATCTTGGTAAGGCAGCCAATGGTTCACCAGGGCCCCAGAGGGAGGCAAGGGAAGGGCCAAGCCTGCACCATGGCCTTCAGTACTTTACTTTCAGAGAGCAGGGAAACTTGCCCTGTGAACCTCTATGAATGGCACACATCAAAACAGAAATAAAAACGTTTTGGATTAAGGCAAACCTACATCTAGAGGAAAAGGCAACGTCTGCTCATTTGTAAGGAAAGAAAGGACAATTCTCTGTGGGACCTTCGCCTGCAAGTTCTTGGGGACCACCTTAGGCTCCTGACTCACCACAGCGGACATGGTACATGTTGCCCTCTGCTCAGACCTGGGCAGTGACTCTCATGCTCTAGCCTCAGATCCCTCCACAGACTCCACAGAAACCATTATACCCCATCTGGAAACACCTTCCTTTTGAGATCCTAGAAGAAATGGAAACTTCCAACTGAAAGTTGAACCTTAGTACTGGATCTCCAGGCAGTTAACCTGATTGGGTTTTGCACTCTGCACACCTCCAACTGAATCCTAGATCCATTCATGAAAGGAAAAGAAAATGAAACCAACCTGGAAGTAGAATTGATGGGGGTGTTGGTGACACATCAAAATTCCGTAATGTTCATGTTAACACACAATTAGGCAGACAGGGTATCCTCTCAAGAGAAAAAGGAATACAATGCAACAGTATTGAGTACAAAATAGTCCCTGACACTTGATGTTACCTCAATTGCAAATCCGTGCCCATTCAAAGAGGAACAGAGGGACAGTTGGTCTTCCAGATTTTGAGGATCAAGCCTTCCCCAAAGGAGGTAGGGCCAAAAATCACATCTAGGGATTAATCAGGAGAAGGGAGGGGCTGCAAGTTTATAATGGGACCAAGGGAATCTCCCAAGACAAGATGCACACTTGGGAAACTCAAAGACTCTGACTGGGTAAATTTGAGAACTTAAAAGGCTGGTGGTTAAGAAGGAAATGGGTGGATCCCTTAAGCCCAAGGCTGGTGGGGAGTACAGGCAAGAGGTTCAATCACCCTCCCTCTGTGGAGGTAAAGGGCATTTCCTCCAGAATAACCAGATGAGCTCAGCAAACTGGCTTGAGAAAATTAAATGTAAAAATGTGGGCTGTGCATAAGCCTGAGGAGAGGTGTGGCAGCGGAACCTGGGAAGTGACTTATCCAATTCTGAAAGCCACTAAGGGACGAGAGTCATGGGCTCTTTGGAATCTTGGAGGCACAGAGAAAATACATGTGGGCCAAAACACCTATGTATCCTTATCAAGGAGCTATTCCCAGAGGGCATTCTCTTTGGCAGGTGAATGTTTTTCAGCATCTGTAAATTCAGCATCTGCATTTTCCACTTCTGTGGAGAAAATAGGAAATAGACTGGGGTGCCTTAAGATAACAAGGAATAAGACCCTGACCATGAGTCTGGTTATCTGGGCACCTGGGCCAGACACCTGATGGGACTTTTACTTCATACGCCAGAAATCAGCTGCTCTTTCACATCACAACCTTCTTTCACATCACAACCTTCCACAGGCAGCAGATTAGGCCCAGGCAAGTTCCAGGGGCTGGGGCCCTAAACATGACTGCCAAAGTCTGTAAGGATAACTAATGTTTGCTCAACCCCAGGGAACAACCCATGCAAATTGGCTTCAAAAAGTTCCTTCTTGGCCCAGGCCTAAAACGCTCACTCAGATTGTGAGGGAAGAGTGTCCTCTCTCAGTATTTAGCACAGTGCACAGATATATCTTCCCCTTCAAAAGATTTCAAGCTGTACTAGTATTTGACATGTAAGGATATGCCATATTTTGAGATATCCCCATGCTGCACTGAGTCAGACATTGGATCTTTTGAAATTGAGAGAGACAGACACATAGAGAGGCAGAAAGAGACTGAGAGACAGTGAAACAGCAAGAGACAGAGAGAGATAGACAGAAAGAGAAATACAGAGATTGAGAGACAAAGATAGAGAGAGACAGAGTGAGACAGAGAGAGACAAAAATAGAAGAGACAGAGAGAGAGAGAGAGAGAGAGGGAGAGAGAGTGAGGGGCACAACTTTTCTGCAGGCTCTTCTCTACCCCTGCAATGTGATGCCCAAACAACTCTCATATTCCAGGGAGAGGGACCATGTGACAGATTACCACAGTGGTGTTGACCATAAAATTCAGACTGGTTCATTAGATTTCTGGAAGAGGTTCAAACTTAATGAGTTTAGGAAGTTAACCTAGACTTGTATCCTGGGCTTTTAGCAGGAGTGGTGCTACCTGGGGGCTGTATTACTCTTTAACACCAACATTACATGCACCAGGCAGAAAGTGGAAAATTGTAGGAGCCCAAGCTCAGGAAGCTTCTATGAGATTCCAGAGTCCAGGAAATACAAGGAGGCAGGAGGGACCACTTAGAATGACCTAGAAACTAAGTCTAAGCCAAATATGTCGTCTTCAAGAGCAAGAACCATTCCTCTTCCCACCCCCATGCAGAGCCTGCTTTCCCAGGGCATGAGCTGTGGCACTGGAGGCAGGAGCACATCTGCATCAAGGGTTGTCCTTTCTGTCCAGTATTGGACAGGCCCCGCCGACTCCCAGCAACCACACATGAATTTCGGGGATGTTTTTACCACATCCTGGTCACCTGTCACCTGCTGTCATCATGGCGCTCACTTATGTATAGGCCACAGTAGTCTCTGAGCGCATGAGTGGGTCCATCCTGCCTCCCTACCTTCTCCAGTCACCGAATTCCTTCTGGGATCCCAAAGTATCTGCCCTTTCCACCGTTTTTCTTTTGTGGATGTGAGGTGTCATTAGAATGTGCTCCCAAGTCCAGGAAACCACTTTATTCATCCCTGGAATGTCAGCCAACCTCCCATATGCTTGATGCTGGGGACAACCACTGATGACAGAAATCAGGAGTTCTCCCCAATTCATCTGAGCTGTTTTGGAGAACATTACATGCTACAATGTGCAGAAGGAAAAACAATATCCCAGCTACTTTCCTGGATCCAGGGAGGCACCGAGGAGGCAGGAGGATGCCCTTCCTTGGTTCCAGAGCAAGCCCTGCCTCTGTGGGCCTTCAGAGGCCCTGGGGATCAGTCCCTATGCATGGGCTTTCCACTGCAGTGCATTCCCCTGGAGGGGTGCCATAAGCCTCAGGGTCACAGAAGGACAGGCTCCATGCTGGACAGGAAAACCCGCTATGCCCTTTCTGAGGGCTGGCAGGAGGCACTGGCACAGAGTGGACATGTTATCAGGGACGTCCCGGGTCAGCGGATCCTCACCTGCCATAGCCAGACCCCTGTCTTGTCTCTTTAATGCCTGATTTACTGAAAAACATTCACTGAGTGCCTAAGGTACATCCACTGCTATTCTGGGTGATCGGCAGGGACACCTCATAAGAATTTCATGGTCTCCTTCAGAGCATCTCTGAGGCATGGACCCTCACTCTATTGCGTAGACAAACGAAATGAAACAAGTGAGCTGAAAAATGAGTAAATCACAGACTGGTGTTGCTTTGCACTGTAGAGCAGGGCACAAAGAATGGTAACTCCAGCTAATACAGTGCCAGCAATCTTAGTAACCATCGGAAAAGTTACTTTTCAATGGCCATTATAAATTTTTGTCACAACATTAAAAACTCTGTTATAAATATACCATACATGTAAGTAAAGTAGTAAAACCACTACTTAGCACCCTGTGATTTTAAATGTTTGAGGATTAAAAACTGAAATGAGCATTTGTAAAAGATTTTCAAGGGTAGTTTAAACCTGGCTTGCGGTTCTTCTGGACATACAATTTTCCATATGTTGTATCACAAATCAGCGAGCTGGACAAGACACCTAATGAGCCAATTAGTTAGGAGTCATCTTGCACGAGGTTTAAGAGATGATAACCTCTGTCAAATTCTGAAAAAACACAGGGGGGTAGTATTTTCTTTTTGTATCCATCTAGTTCTTTGTGTAAGACAGCTTGTAACCTTGAGTACATATCATGTCTAATCAAACATCTGTCATATCTATACAGGCAACTTATAACTTGGAGTACATATCATATCCATATAGACACCTGCAACCTTGGATGAACAAACACTTGGCACAATATGAGAATTAATATCTGTATCAGTGTATCATCCCCTTTGGATGGCTAGCTTGCAAGGTCAGACAGTTAAGTTTATCTTTGCTATTATTCAAGCTAAACACAAAGTTATTTTTTATAGAATAAGAGACTATCTAAAAAGAACAGAGTAGTTCACACAGCAGTTTTAAACAGCAGTTTTCCAAAGGAGGGACCACCATGCTTCACATACAGAGTGAGAATCTTTTCCATGCCCTGGTGAACTGTCACACTGCTTTCTAAGTTTGGATTACCTTCCAAGGTCCCATCCTTCCTGCTGCCTATGTGGGGACCTGTCTCTGGGTGAGTTCCTTTATTGTGAAGCTTTCTGCCCTCGTGGCTTCCTCGAGAACCTCTCCATTCTTTTTTGGGCACAACCATGTTTCTCATTTACGCTTCTCTGAGAGCTGGCCATTGTAAACTTGAACCTGGATGCTGAGTCACTATGATGAGTAAAAGAAATTCCTCATGTTTGGCAGAATTTAAGAAATTACCAAAGCATTTGACTTTCCTAGTCCCACTTCTTCTCTCTCAAGACATGAGACCTTGTCAGGGACCTTAAATTGACTTCATTTTCCATGTGCAGTAACTGAGGCTTGAACGAGTGAGTCACCTGCACTCTTATCTCGGAGTGGGTCATGGGATGGTGACACAGAACAAGCCCCAGTTCCTGGTCTAAGGCTCCCATGGCCATCACCTGTGCTAGCTTGATGGGGGTGTGCCTAGAGAAGTCACCAGAGAATGGGAACATGACACTCTATGGGTGGCAGCGGTGGACAACATCAGGGTCATGGGCAGAGAGCAGGAGTCTCCATTTAGGTGTCAGTCATCTACCACAATCCAGGTGCTCGGCAGGTCTGTGCTCAGCCCTGGTGTATGGACCCAGACTGGTCTTCCAGGAGGATGGGGATAGGATGGTGGGATATTCCCAGCGAGAAACAGGAATGATGCGCAAGCTCACAAATTGGATGTCACCATCAAGACCTGGACAGCAGATGAGCTTGGAGGCCCCTCCCACATATGAGGGAGAGGGTATGAAAGGGGTGGGGAGCCCAGCCCAGCCCCGGCCTACAGGAGGCATAGCTCCAGGTCATCTCCCCCTCGGCCTGGGCTCTGCTCTTCCCCTCCTCCTCACCCTCTGCACAGGTGGGTCATACTAAGGACGGCACCTTCTGGCAGCCCAGGGCTGACCCTGCTCTCTGCCCCAACCTACTCTGGAGTCATGGCCTTGACCTCTTCTCTCAGGGTCCTGGGCCCAATATGTCATTTCATAGCCACTCTCAGTGTGGCTGAGACACAGGTAACATGAGAGGTTACGACTAGGTGGTCTTAGTACCAGCAGCATCTGTGTGCAGCCTGATACACCCAACGCATGAGGGCGTGGTCTATCCAGGCCCCTTCCCCAGATCCAAGGCCTCCCTGACCTCCTTGGGCTGTAGCCAGAGGACAAGATGTGCACTATTGGTACTTTGTTTAAAGAAGCATCCCTTACCCACAGTGGTGCAAGCTCAGGGGAAGAGAGACAAAAACCTACTTTACACCAAACACTAGTCAAGTAAGTCTGAGGGCTCTCATGCCAGCCCTACCCCAAGCAGAGTTGCTGAACATGGGGTCCCTAACACACTATAGCTTCTTATCTCTCATTTGCTGTCTATTACTTCATGAAAAGGCAATAGAATAAATGGTTTCTTGGGGGAATGACCTGAGAATACAAGGGAAGCTCCTGTTTCTGCTCCCCAGGAGGGGCCTGAGGATGCAGATCCCACCTATTTCCCGATGATGAGAATGGGAGAGGTGCAGGGCTCCGCCAGCACCCAAGGCGGCTCCCATAACCAGCTCACCTGAAGATGTCTTCCTTTCATGATGGTTCAGCTCAGAATGGCCTCAGGCCCTCCAGTACTTGGTTGCCCTGGTGTCCTATGGTCTCAGGTCACCCGTGTCCAACCAGGTCTGAGAGTAAGAACCAAATGCTCCCCAAACAAGGAAAGGGCATGTCAACGCCCGCATACAGGAAGCCCTGGGCTCCTGTGAAAATCTTTGAGAACAATGAGGAGGAAACTGAAAACTGGAGACACGCCCTGGCTGGTTGGGCATCTTCCTGAGCATGGAAAGTCACATGGTCGGGGCGCATACAGGAGTCAACAGTATTTCTCTCCTCTCTCTCTTGCCCCCCACTTCCTCTCTCTCTTTCAAATCAATGAAAAGAAAAGATACCAAGATTACTTGAAAAGATGGTCGCTGGCTGGATAGAGGTGAGGGAGAGGATGTGAGTGAGGGGGGAAAGGTGAGTACGTGGATGTGTGTGGTGTGTTTGTGTGTGAGTGAGTGAGGGACAGTTAAATCCAGCAGGAGTAGCAGGAGCTGGCAGAACAGGCTCTCCTGGACAGGGAGCACCTACCCCCACTGGGGACACTCCCCGGGCTACAGGTCTTAGGCACGGAGCCCATGCCATCTTGAAGGGGAGAGTGGCCTCTTCTAGGAACTCATCAACACCACTGCACAGACAGGCTTTGGACACTGCCCGCGACCCAGCAGCCACTCCAGCCAAAATCCTGCTACCCCAAGCGCAGACCTGCAGACCCTAAGACCTCCTCCTCCAGAGGTGCAAGGCTCCTGCAGCAATAATTGTGACTACCCGCCTCCCCAGTGGCAGACCCCCAGGCACCACAGTCACATTTTTCCGGATCACAGGCCTCCTGAGCCCACCGCTGCACAGGCCGCTCTTGGGTGCCGCTGTGAGCCCCCGCTGGGCAAACTCTTATCCAAACAAGGGTACAGGGCCCTGACTGTAGAAATTTTGAATCCCCTCTTCCTGGATACGTGCCCGCAGACATCTCTGTCACATGGTTTCAGTGCCAGGGGACCTTCAGAGTGCATCAGTGTGTCTCGCTGGCAAGCGCACCGCGGGGCCCCTGTCAGCCACCACTGGGCATGTATGTATCCAGCCATGGATGCATCAGCAAAAACTGAGTCTTCCCACCCCACAGCTGCAGAACTCTGGACACCACCATTGTGCCTTTCCAGTGTGCAGTCCTTTTGAGTCCCACCACTCCAACAAACGGCTCCTGGATACTTCTGTGAGCGCCAGCTGGGCACACGCTATTTCAACCACGGACACAAGGCAGCAACAATTGGGACACACACCCTCCAGGCTGCTGACTTCATCACCGCATTTGCGCCTTTACAGCAAGCAGGACTACGGAGCCCACTGCCCCTATAAGCGGCTCCTGGGTTCCTCCTGAGCCCTGGTTGGGTGTGCTCCTATCCAAACATGGGTGCAGTGCGCCAGCAGTAGAAATTTTGACTTCCTCCTTCTTGGCTGCCTACCCACAGACACTGCAGTTGCGTGGTTTTAGCAAGCAGGCCTCCTGAGGTCACCATCCCAGCATGCAACTCCCTGGTGCCTCTATGAGCTGCCACAAGGCACACTCCTACCCAACCAAGGGCTCAAGGCCCTGGCAGCAGAAACTCGGACTTCCTCCTCCTCAGCTGCTTACCTCTGGTCATTGCATTGCACCGATAGAGCACACAAGCCTCCTGAGCCACGCACCCCAGCAGGCAACCCCTGGGTGTTTCTTTGAGCCACTGCAAGGCATTACCATGGCCATTGTCATCCAGTGCCTGTGGTAGTGACACTCCAGCACTAAGGCCCCTGGTGCCCACTGCCCCAGCAGATAGCTCCTGTACAACTCTATAAGCAGCCATTGGACATCCATATCTAACAAAGGGCACACATTCCCCAAAGCAAAAACTGAGAATTCTCCCTCTGTGGGGCCGGTGGAACATCACAATCACTCCAATCCAGCATGTGGGTCCCACAAGTACGCACAGATAGTACTTGGTTCTTCTGTGTCTGCCACGGGGCATGTATCTCTCAAACCAATGATGCACAGCTCCCCCAGTAGGATGCACAACATCCCACTCATGGCCAACTACCTCTGGACAGCGTGCTGCCGGATCCTGAACCCCTTCATAATACAGAGAGGGAAATCAATGTGACCAGAGTCCCAATGCCTCAACCACACACCATGAGACATCCACCCACCCTACCCCCGCTGTCATGGGCTCTGGGCCCCTTGGAGTGAGTTGCAGAGTGACGCTAATCCAGCAAGTGTCACACCACACTGACCAAAATCACAGTGTCTGAGCATCAGGCCATGACCCCTTCCTCTTAGGCCATGAACTCTGGGAACTCACAGTGAGCATATACTAGTGAGACCTCTGACAACCTTTTCCACAAGAGCGGGAACCACAATCACAGCGAAAACAGCTTGCACAAGGAAGCTGGAGGTGAGTCACATTGCTAACCTGTAATGAGACTTCATCCACAAATAAGAAACTAACATTCAAGACGCAACCACATCAAGAGAACCCAAATAGCTCAAGTAAGGAGCTCCACTAGATTACCAAGCCCAGGAGTCATGAGAGATGACATCATAGCACCACTCTCAAAAGAACCTGGGTAGCAAAACAGTAGGATCTAGGACACAGAAACAATTAAAACATTACAGCAAAACATTGGGGAGACAAAAAAGCAATCCCCAAAGGAAAGTAAAAGATGAATCAACAGAAAAGGAGTTAAATGCAATGGAGGCAAGTGACATGTCAGATAAATAATTTAGAGTAATTGTTATAAAGATGCTCAAATGGCTGGATGACAAATACACAACTCAATGAGAAGTATAAGGAGCTGAATGAAAATATCACTGACATGAAAAGGAACCAAAAAGAAATGAAGAATGACATAGCTGCAATAAAGAACACAATGGAAGGCTTATATAGTAGACTAAAAGAGGCTGAGGACCGAATCAGCAAATTAGAAAACAAGGTAGGAAAAAACACACAAACACAGCAGCAACTGGAAAGAAAACTTAAAAAGAAAGGGTAGAGCCTAGGACAACACAAAAGCAAACAACATCCAAATAATAAAGGTACCAGAAGGAGAGGAAGTGATCCCCGGAGCAGAAAACCTGTTTGAAGAAATAATGACAGAAAACTTCCCTCTTATTGGACAGAAAAAAACCCTATGCACGTCCAAGAAGCACACAAAGTCCCAAACAAGATGAACCTAAAAACACCAACACCAAGACACATCATAATTAAATTGGCAATCATCAATGACAAAGTAAGAATCTTAAAGGCTGACAGAGAGAGACAGAAAGTTATCTACAAGGGATATCCCATTAGAATATCAACTTATGTCTCAGAAGAAATACACCAGGCCAGAAGGGAATGGATTTTTTTTCATATTTTTAATTACTTTATTGATTAAGGTATCACATATTTGTCATCAACCGCCCCATTCCCTTCCCAAACCCCCCCACGCACGCATGCCCCCCTTCCCCTGTTGTCTGTGATCACTGGTTAGGCTCATATGCAAGCACACAAGTCCTTTGGTTGATCTATCTCCCTTGTCCCCACCCTCCCCTACCTTCCCTCTGAGGTCTGAAAGTCTGATCAATGCTGTTCTTGTTCTTCAGTCTACAGAAGGGAATGGATTTAAATATACAAAGTGATGCAAAGCAAGGGAATGAACCCAAGAATTCTATACCCAGCAAGGCTATCATTCAAAATTGAATGTGGAATTAGGAGCTTCACAGACAAAAAAGAGCTAGGAGAGTTTATTACCACCAAGCCCAAAATGCAAGAAATGCTAAAGGGGTACTGTAAAAAGAAGAACAGAAATTCAAGAAGAAACAAAAACATCCTATCTAATAATAGAGTAATATGCAAATTAACCATCACTCCGCGACAAAATGGTGGCCCCCATGGCAACAAGATGGCAGCGCCCAGTCTGCTCAGCTCCACTGCTGGAGTGTCCAGCCTGTCGGCAGGAGCAGTGAAGCTGGATCCACCTCCAGAGGGGTTTTTGAACCGTCCCCAGACAGGGCAGTCAGAGCCTGGACAGCAGGGCATAAAGGCTTCGGTGGCAACAGGGAAGCCCCAGGCCCTGCAAACAGAGTTGGGCGGGACAGCAGGGTATGGAGGCTTCGGCAGCAGTGGGGAAGCCCCAGGCCCTGCAAACAGAGCCCAGACAGCAGAGAATGGCGGCTTCCACAGCAGCGAGGAAGCCCCAGGCCCTGCAAACAGAGTTGGGCGGGACAGCAGGGCATGGAGGCTTCGGCAGCAGTGAGGAAGCCCCAGGCCCTGCAAACAGAGCCCAGACAGCAGGGCATGGCGGCTTCTGTGGCAGCGGGGATGCCCCAGGCCCTGCAGACAGAGCCGGGCCAGGACAGCAGGGCATGGAGGCTTCCATGGCAGCGGGAAAGCCCCAGGCCCTGCAACCAGAGCGGGACCGGGACAGCAGGGCATGGAGGCTTCTGTGGCAGCGGGGAAGCCCAGGCCCTGCAAACAGAGCCGGTCGGCCTGGACAGCAGGGCATGGAGGCTTCCGCGGCAGCGGTGAAGCCCTAGGCCCACAAACAGAGCCTGGACAGCAAGGCATGGGGGCTTCCTTAGTGTGTCGGTGTCCTCAAAGCCCCCAGGCCTGGCAGACAGAGCACACTGCAGGGCATTGGGGCTTCCTTCACATAGCGCATGGGGAGGCCGGCAGAAAGCGGAGAACAGGGCATGGGGGCTTCATCTCCATGGCTGCAGCAAAACCTCCAGGCCTGCAGAGAGCAGAGAACCACGGAGAGTGGGCCTAAGCCATCAGTAGGACATCTCCTGAGAGCTCCTGGATTGTAGAGGGTGCAGGTTGGGCTGAGGGACCCCGGTGCATGAATTTCGTGCTCCAGCCATCTAGTTAAGAATAAAAATGATGACAAACAAGTATTTATCAATAATAACATTAAATGTAAATGGATTAAATGCTCCAATCAAAAGAGACAGGGTAGCTGAATGGATAAGAAAACATGACCCATATATTTGCTGTCTACAAGAGACCCACTTCAGAACAAAGGATTCACATAAACTGATAGTGAAGGGATGGAAAAAAAAAATTCAAGCAAATGGAAATGAGAAAAAACCTGGGGTTGCAACACTTATATCTGACAAAATAGGCCTCAAAGTAAAGGCTATAGCAAGAGATAAGGAAGCTTCTGAAAGAAACCATCAACAGCAAAAGAAACCATCAACAAAACAACAAGAAGGCCCACTGAATTATCTCTAATAAGGTTTTCATATCCAATATCTATAGGGAACTTATACAACTTAACAAAAGGAAGATAAACAACCCAATCAAAAAATGGGCAACAGACCTAAATAGATACTTTTTGAAAGAAGACTTAAGTAAGGCCAAGAGACAAATGAAAACATACTCAAAGTCACTAATCATCTGAGAGATGCAAATCAAAATGACACTGTGGTACCATCTCACACCTGTCAGAATGGTAAATATCAACAAAGGTCAAGTGCTGGCAAGGATGGGGAGAAGAAAACCTTCTTCACTGCTGGTGGGAATGCAGACGGGTGCCGCCACTGCGGAGAACAGTATAGAGATTCCTCAAAAAATTAAAAATGGAACTTCCATTTGAACCAGTAATAAGCACTTGTGGAAATATATCCCAAGAAACTAGAAACACCCATCAGAAAGGATACATGCACCCCTATGTTCATAGCAGCATCATTCACCATAGCTAAGATTCGGAAACAGCCTCAGTGCCCATTAGCAGATTAGTGGATTAAAAAACGGTGGTGCATCTGCACACTGGAATTCTATGCTGCCATAAAAAGGAAGGAACGCTTACCACTTGCAACAGCTTGGATGGGGCTGAGGAGCATTATGCTGAGCGAAGTCAGTGAGTCAGAGAAAGATAAATATCACAGGATCTCACTCAGGTGTGGATTATAATGAACAACACACACGGATGAACAAAAATGGATCCAGAGACAGAGAAGCATGATCAGCTGCTGAAACCTCAGAGGGAAGGTAGGGGAAGGTGGGGGTGAGGGGGAAAGATCAACCACAGGACCTGTATGCCTGCATACAAGCCTAACCAATGGACACAGACACCCGGGGATGGGGGGGGGGCATAACTGAGGGGTGGGGTGGAGGGATATGGGGCGATAAGAGCACATATGTAATACCTTAATCAATAACAAAGATAAGAAACCCTCAAACACATCATCAGGTGAGAACTCTCTCTCTCTCTCTCTCACACACACACACACACACACACACACGCACCCCGGGGGACAGGACCCTGTCCTCTCAGTGGGCATCACCTCTTATCCCCACAGCTGACCACCACTTTCTCACCGGCTGAACCCGAGGACCAGGTTGGCCACAGGCCTTAAGCTCTGTCAAAAGCGACCTTTCCCCAGTGGACACTGCCCACCGTCCAGCAGCCACATTTCTGCCCCTTCTGTGTCCCCCACGGCCTGGAGCAGGGCTGGGCTGGCCTGAGAGCCCACAGACTTGAGGAGCCAGAGGAGCAGATCCCGGGGGTGGGCACCCTCTGTCAAGTGCAAAGTCGGCCAGCTGAGATCGAACCATGAACGCCGATGCCGGAGTTCCATGAAGTGTTGGGTGTCGGTCTCCGGGGCGAGCGCCACGTGTGCGCAGCACAGGGCCTGGCCTCACGCGAAAGAGCCAGGCTTTGCCCTCAGGCCTTCACTCCAACCCCCGGGGACCTCATTTTCAGAGGGAAAATGGCGGCGGGGAGGGGCTGCGGGGTACCAGTGACCAGCGCAGGCTGCCCCAAGGAGGAAGCAAGTTCACCCGGAGAAAGCAAGAACCAGAGTGTGAACTTACCTTTTCCACAGGCCGCGCTCCTCACCACCTGGTCTCCTGCACAGCACAGCACAGCGGCTGGAGGCAAAGAAGCGGTGGCCGCCTGAGGAGCTGCCTGGAGCTGCGCCCTGCTGGGTCCTTAGGGGCGAAACCTGGCCAGATCCGAGATCACGAGCGGGGTCTCCCAGGGAGCCCAGGAGGGGGCGCTGGGGCCCGCCCCCCCAGCTGCAAGGGGTGGGAACCGGTGGGTGGCTGTGTGGGGGACCCGGTGCTTCCGGTATGAGGCTGGGGTTGGTGGGTGGGGTGGGCTCGGATGTACAGGGAGAAACAGGAGGCCCCGACCCCCAGCTTACCTCCCACAGCCACCCCTGGTCTGAGTTTCCCTGGAGCCCTCTCCCTGGGCCCCTTTCCCTCTGAGGTTTGGGCTGCCACTCACCTCCAGGGATCCCTGAGAGAGGCTTGGCCCCTCTCCCACCCCACCGCAGCCCTCTGCCTAGAAAAGAGCTCCCTGCCCCGGGCTGGGCCACTGTCCCTACTGTCTGGACGGGGACATTTTTGTAACCCCCTGGGCAGAGGAGAGCCAGCCCTGGTTCCCTTCTGATCCAATTCATGATCCTTTTACTTCCTCCAAAATGGCATATGTCACACAAAGTTGGGTGGCCCATGGGAAAGCCTATCTTCTTTGAAAGCAAGGTACAGCTTTGGGCAGACCTCAGTCCATTTTGAGAGGTGTTGACAGCACCCTTGGCTAATCATTTCCCCACCTTGGTAGGAACGCCTTGGGACTTAGAGGAGATGGAAGCCACCTGCGATACCCAGATAAGACCTCTGCCAGAGACTGGAATCCTGGACTCCCCACAGGTCTCTGGGTAATCAGAATCCCCATGGATTTATATTTAGCTAATAACCCTTGGTTCCCTTGATTTTTTAATGAATAAAAGCGTTGTCTGCTGCCCCTACTAATTTTACCTAAATTACCACCCTCATTTTCCGTCTCAACGTTCTTGTGCACGGGACTTGCATTGAGCTTGACCTAGAGGTTAGTTCATGCCCAGCTATCCACAAGGCAGTGAACCATGATGATTAGGGTTGCTAACTTCTGGGTCCAGTTCCAGGGATTCTGGTTTAGCAGTGATGTCAACTTGAAAATCTCACAGGTCTTCTGTCCTGACAAGGTAGGTGTCTGAGAAACTGGAATGTGAGTGACTTCCCAAGTCAAAGCAATTGAAAACCTATGGGTGTGGAGGTAACCTCAGGCCCCTGTCCTCCTGAAGTGTACACAGTCCCTGTCCCCTGACCAAATTATAACATCTTTTTTCTTTCCTGTTTTTTTTTTTCATGGCAGTGTTATTTTTTTTTAAATCTTTATTGTTGGGAGTATTACATATGTCCATTTCCTTTCCCATATCGACCCTTCCAGGCACCTCAGCTCCCTGCCCCAGACCCTCACCACACCCATTGTCTGCTTCTGTGGGTTATGCATGCATGCATACAAGGTCTTTGGTTGATTACCTCCCACCCACCACCCACTCACCCTCCCCTGCCATCCCTCTGAGGTTCCACAGACAGTCCATGCTTCCATGTCTCTGGCTCCATTTTTGTTTATGAGAGTCCACATATGAATGAGATCATGCGATACGTGTCTTTCTCTGGCTGGCTTATTCACTTATCATAATACTCTATAGGTCCACCCATGCTTTGCAAATGGTAAGAGTTTTTCTGTTTTTTCTCCCGTGTAGTATTCCATTGTGTAAATGTACCACAGTTTGTTTGTTTGTTTTTCTTATCCACTCCCCTGCCATAGCCACTTAGGTGCTTTCCAAATCTTAGCTGTTGTAAATTGTGCTGCTTTGAATATAGGGAGACATGTATTCTTTCTGATGAGTGTTTCAGGTTTCTTAAAATATATTCCTACAACTGGGTTGATGATGACAGGGTCATATGGGACATCCGTTTTCAATTTTCTGAGGATACTCCATACTGTTTCCCATAATGGCTGCACCAATCTGAATTCCTGCCATCTGTGTGCTAGGGTTCCCTTTTCTCCACATCCTTGCCAGCACTTGTCATTTGTTGATGATACCCATTCTGACAGGTATGAGATGATTCCTCATGTCCTTTAAATTTGCTCAATGTCCTTTTGGCTTATGTATATTGAAGGCGCTCATTACATATTGACCCTTATAATTTACCTTCATCTTTAGGGTTTTGTAATAACTCTTCATCTTTAGGGTTTTGGATTTGGCTCATAATCTTTGTTGAGAATAGAGCTCCCTTTATTTGACTTAGGAAGAATAATTGATGGTGATTCCTTTTTTCCTACTTTCTAAGTACAACAAAATGTAGTTTGTGTACACATTATTTCTCAATATCTTTTTTCAACAGATATTTACTTGCATGCTTCCTGAGTGCTGTGTAATGCTTCTGAATAAGACAAATGCCCTATTTTATTGGGCACTGATTTTCTTTGGTACATATAACAGATGTTTAAGGAAAAGAAAGTACTATTATGCCTAAGAATGTTGAGAAGGAAAATAAGGGTGGTAATTTAGGTAAAATTAGTAGGGGCAGTAGACAATGCTTTTATTCATAAAAAAATCAAGGGAACCAAGGGTTATCAGCTAAATCTTGAATGCTGGGAATGAGGCAGTGGTGCATAGTCTCTAGGAAATATTTTAGACACAGAGTACGCAAAGAGCTCTTATGGGCTGTCACTTTGTGTCAGAGCCCCTGTGTGGCAGAAATCTTATTGGGATTTGTTTACAAAAGTAATACCAAATTTGTTTACCAAAGTTGTTTATGTGGGTCAATTACTATCCCCTGAGTTATGTTTATGCAGTCAGTTTTGGCTTTGCAACATCGGGGAATTTAAGCACTTATGATAATCAAAGTACTATATTTACAAAAATTATATTCATGGACACATTTAAATAAAAACAGCTGAGTGATGCAAACATATTAATATATGTAAGGATTCTATTTAAAAAATATAAGAGATGAAACCTTTAAAACTATGTAAATTAATAGATGCAATTCAAACTGAGAAATATTACTTCTCTCATTTTAACTGAAGAAATAATAAAAATAATACAGACTATGTGTAAAATAACAAATCACTTTGAATTAATGATTGAGTAATTTATTTCCTTTTTAGATGATCTGGGTACTTTAAATGAAATAAAAGTGGCAATATAAAAATGAAGTAAGGGAAAGTAATGCATGTTATTTCTCCTTGCATATGAGACATGTTAAACATTTTTTATTCCTAGAGGATATTTTAATAACTTTTAATAATCTACATATATGGTTTTGTGTTAGTTGAATTAATGGAAGGCAGTGAGTGGTAAGCATTTTATAATCTTACCATGATGAAGGTCTAAATCCTTTTCAAAGACTATTTTTGGTTTGGAAATTTCTTTAAAGTTATGTTCAATTTTGTTTTGGTTGCCATGATAAAGAGATTCATAAAAGTTGTACACTTGTTCCATTTAAATGTGCTGCAATTTTGTTGATTTAATGTGTAATCATTTTAATGTGTGGATAGAAAAAACAATGAAAGTAGATCAAGCCAAACAACCATCTTGTGAAAGTGGGGGTTCATGGAGGTCACCATTTCTTTCAAGAAACAGAGGTGATGTAAGAAGTCTGAGATGTGGAAGAAGAGAAAGGGAAGGAGCAAGAGGGCATCCATCAGGTGGAGAACACTTAGGTAATGTTCTAAAATATAAAAATGAAAGGAAATTTCATTTGGGGTGGTGTACAAAATACAATATACAGATGATATATTTTAGAGTTGTACACCTGAAAGCTAAGTAAATGTATTTACAATGTCATACCCATGAATTCAGTAAAAGTAAAAAGATTGCCAAACAGTGAGTTGAAAATATTTAACCATCAACAAAACAACAAGAAAGCCCACTGTATGGGAGAACGTATTTGAAAATGTTATCATGGATAAAGGTTTAATCTCCAGCATTTATAGGGCACTCATACAACTTAACAAAAGGAAGATAAATGATCCAATTAAAAAAATGGGCAACTGACCTAAATAGAATATTTTCGAAAGAAGACAGAAGGAAGGCCAGGAGACATATGAAACCATACTCAAAGTCACTAATTATCTGAGAGATGCAAACCAAAACGACAATATGGTACCATCTCACACCTGTCAGAATGGCAACAAATCACCAAAGACAAGTGCTGGCGAGGATGTGGAGAAAAAGGAACCCTCGTGCACTGCTGGTGGGAATGGAGACTGGTGCAGCCACTGTGGAGAACAGTATAGAGTTTCCTCAAAAAACTATAAATGGAACTCTCATTTGATCCAGTAATCCCACTTCTAGGAATATATCCTAAGAAACTAGAAACACCAAGCAGAAAGGATATATGCACCCCTATGTTCATATCATCAGCAGATGAGTGGATTAGAAAACTATGGTACATCTACACAGTGGAATACTATGCTGCTATAAAAAAGAAGGAATTCCTACCATTTGTAGCAGCATGGATGGAACTGGAGAGCATTATGCTAAGTGAAATAAACCAGGCAATGAAAGAAAAATACCACATGATCTCACTCATTTATGGAAAATAAAGAACATTATAACCTGATGAACAGAAAGATAGATACAGAGGCAGTAAAGCATTGAACAGACTGTCAAATTACAGTGGGAAGGCTGGGGAGTGTTGGCGAGGGGGTGGGAAGAGATCACCTGAAGGAATTGTTTGCATGCATATAAGCATAACCAATGGACACAAGACACTGGGGGTGGAGGGTTGGATGCCACAGGGGCTAGGGGAGGCTGGGGGAAGGTCAATGGAGAAAAAAAAGGTTATATATGTACTACTATAATAAAATAAAATTAAAAAACAAAAATGTTTATAAATTTAAAGAACTAATGAAACATATCAGGAAGAAACCAAATGACTGAAAAACAGTAATTTTGAATGTGTAGAAATACAGCAAATGAAACTGATGTGATAATGTTAAAGAATTATTGCAGTTATAAAAAATTAATGGGATAAGTGATGGAAACAATCATAATCACCTTAGAGCAGGCGTCCTCAAACTACGGCCCACGGGCCACATGTGGGTGTTTTTGCCATTTTGTTTTTTTACTTCAAAATAAGATATGTGCAGTGTGCATAGGAATTTGTTCATAGTTTTTTTTTTAAACTATAGTCCAGCCCTCCAATGGTCTGAGGGACAGTGAACTGCCCCCTGTTTAAAAAGTTTGAAAACCCCTGCCTTAGAGAAATGGCATATATTTCAGCCTAAATTTATTCTAGGTTACCATTTTCAATATCTGTGTCCTCTTCAAGAGTTTTCTGCAAAAGTCATTTTTATTGATCATATGTTAGAATTTTCCACTTTGGAGCCAATAAATTATATGGGTTTAAAGTGTTGATACTATTAAGATTACATTTGCTTATTGATTCTTAAAAATAAAGTTCTTTCATCCGAAAAAAAAAAAAAATTAGGGCATGTTGAAAACTCCACAACAAAATAAAAATTATAGGGGCAGAACCAAGATGGTGGTGCAGGTAAACACCAGTACTCCTCACCTCCCAAAACCACATCACAATGCAATACAGAACAACCATCATTCAGAGCTGCTGAAATCAGGCTGGATGGAAGTCATACAACTAGAGAAGTAAAGAAGAAAGGACATCAGGGCGGTTAGGAGGCCAGAAGTGCATAACTGACTGGCCCCACACCTACATGTACTATGATTTTTCAATCAGGAGGGATTTCTCACCTGCAGAGGCCTCCCATGAGAAGAAAGGGGTCCAGGCCCACACTAGAAACCCCCAGCCCAGGGTTCCACAGCTGAGAAGGGAAGTCCCTGTAAATTTGTACTGTGAAAACCAGGGGGGAATGTGGCTGAGTGACATGGAGGCTACTGGAGACCCAGCATCACCCTTTAGGGGTAGCTTTGGGGGATCCAGGACCAATCAGGGAGGAACTGGATTGGCTGGCTTTGGGGCAGGAACTCAGGGTCGGCTTTCTTCCTGATTGGGGTGCTCACAGGGGTCATTGATCCTGTGCTAGGACCTCCCTATTCACAGAGCTGACTGGCAGTTACATCTCAATTTCATCCAGTTCAGTGTGGCCCCCACTTTTTCCTCTACATTGGTGGTTTCCTGATATCCCACCCCATCTAATTGGCAGATCCAGCCAAGCTGTTTGCAGCAGCTTTTCTATATGATTGGCCTTACCTGGCTTAGGCTTCAGGCTTTTCTAAAAACTCTCAAACAAGCAGCAGCTCTGGTCAGTGTGCCCCACAAATGTTAATAACAGCCCAAGGTCCAGCACTAGCAGCAATCTGCCTTGCTTCATGGCTGGGTCTCTCCTGGGCATTTCCAAGCCCAATACAAATAGCAGCCATCTGCAGACAGCTCCCTAGTTCCTGCTGAGTGGCCCCAGGAAGTGGCTGACTTTGCACCTCGTGGGAGGCCCAGGAGCCAGGGCACCTGCTAGACAGCTTCAAAGCATACCAGGTTACAACTCTACATACCCACAAGCGACACACTCCAGGGACAGACTCAGTGAGCACAAAAGCCCACAAAAGCAAGTCCTGCTCCATAGGAGTGTCTCATGCACAGCACCTCTCCCACTGTGGTTGCAGCTGGTCCTCACCATCAATTTGTTTGGACATTAGTTGCATCCACTGATGCCAACAGCAATCAAGGCTCAACTACAACAAGACTGAGCACACAGCACACACAGGTACACCTGGAGGGCCCAGCTCAGGTAACTGGGGAGGCTGAGCCACTGAGCCCTATAGAACAGCAACGACACAAGGACACTCTATCTAATCAGGAGACACAGAAAATCTACGTAGTGCATAGAAACAAACCAGGGAAGCAGCCACGATGCAGAGACAAAGAATGAAATGCAAGCAAGCCAACTACTGCATACTGAGTTCAAAACAATGGTTATAAGGTTGTTCAAGGAGTTTAATGAGAGGGTCAAGGACATAGTGAAACAAGAATCCTAGTGAGAAGGCCAAAGACATGAAAGATCCATAAAGAAGCTTGCCAGGTGTTGCTGTCTCTGCGTTGTTGGGAGCAGGAACATGTAATGGTATTGAGCAGAAGCCCTCACAGGGAGCTCTGGGAGCATTCTCTCCTGCATTTGGGTCTGCCTGGAAAGAGGCAGGGCAACAGAAGAGGACACACCAGGCCTCAGAAGGCCTTCGGGTGTTGTTCCCTTCTTTCAGGGTGTTGCCTGGGAAGAGGAGGGAAGGGCGGCTGCCTTCTGGTAACAAGTTTTTTAGGATGGCCAGGGGACAGGGAAAATGTTCACTACAGGAGTGCGCTACAGGGACCTGATGCTGGCTCCTGAGCCTTGGTAGGCTCTCAACAACCTGGGCCTGGGTAGTCAGTCGCATAGACATGCCATTGTCAGACAGAAGACAGGTGACGTTTCCAAGGTGGCTTCACGGCTCAGCGGAAGCCAAGGGCCCTGTCCTGTGAATGTGAAAGCACATAGGCAGAGCCACCCTCCCTGTGTGGGGCAGGCTTGCAAGGAAGTGAGCAGGAGTGTGGCGTTACATGCCAGGGAGGGTGCTCTAAAGCCTGGGTGTACGGAGGCCGGTGCACACTGCAGCACCCTGCATGGGTTGCCTTTGGGAAAGAGAAAAGGTCAAAACTGTGTCAATAGCCAAAACCAGTTTGGCTCAGTGGATAGAGCATCTGTCTGCGGACTGGAAGGTCCCAGTTTCAATTCCGGTCAAGGGCATGTACCTTGGTTGTGGGCACATCCCCCGGTGGGGGGTGTGCAGGAGGCAGCTGGTCGATGTCTCTCTCTCATCGATGTTTCTAGCTCTCTATCCCTCTCCCTTCCTCTCTGTGAAAAATCAATAAAATATATTAAAAATAACACAAAAAACTGTGTCAATAGACGAACGCCTTCCTTGTATACAGCCAACCGCATAGGCCAATCAGAACATTCTCGGGGAGGGGGGAATCCTCAACACAGCAAAGCTTATTTTCATGTCAAGCTCGGGTGAAACGTGAAACCCACTCCCAAAGAGACAAGCACCTGTACAGAACTTGCCTTTTGTTAAAGTTGGGGACTGGCCTGCCTTTCTCCATTCCAGTTTCACACTCAGCTTTTGAGGAAGATTTTGGAGTGTGAGGAATAAGCAGAGGATCCGATGGGGGTGGGGGGTCCTGGCAAGGACTGCACCTGGTGTGCACACTCAGCCTTGGTCCCGCTTCAGTAGAACTCATGATATGGGCACCATCCCACTTGTCTTTTGAAAGCAGGGCTGCAAATGCACCAGCCGCTGACTGGGACCTGTTTGTACAAATACTGCCTGGGCGACCAACCCGGTGCTTCCATGTGTTGCCCAGGAGGAGAGACAGTTTCTCACTGGCACTCTCAAAGGAGCCAGCGAGACTTAGTCTTGTGCACCTCCCAGCCT
>JAJQQW010000024.1:32036900-32077927 GCA_025583905.1 Ia io | reverse complement strand
CTCTGTCTGCAGCTAGGCCTGTAGACAGAGCCCTCGATGAGCTCTGTCTAAGGCTTCGCCTGTGGATGGAGCCCTCTATAACCTCTTATTGAGGCTGGCCTTGTAAACATAGCCCTCTATAACCTCTGATTGAGACAGGGCCTGTGGACAAAGCCCATTAGGACATCTACCTGGGGCTGGGCCTGTGGATGAAGCCCTTTATGACCTCCAACTGAGGCCTTGCCTGTGATGGGAGCCCTCTTTGACCTCTGCTTGAATCTGGGCCTGTGGACAGAGCCCTCCATGACCTCTGCCTTTGTCCGGGCCTGTAGATGAAGCACTCCATGGCCTCTGCCTGAGGCTGGACCGGTGGTTGGACCCTCTATGACCTGTGCCTGATTCCTGGTGTGTTGATGGAGGGCTCTAACACATCTGACTGAGACTGGGCCAGTGGTTGCAGCCCTCTCTGACCTCCGTTTGAGTCTGGGCCTATGGACAGAGCCCTCTATGACCCCTGACTGACACATAGCCTCTGGACGGAGCCCTCCATGATCTCTGTCCTGAGGCCGGGCCTGTAGATGGAGCCCTCTGTGACCTCTGACTGAGGCTGGGCCTGTGAATAGAGCCCTCTACGACCCTGACTGAGGCTGGGCCTGTGAATAGAGCCCTCTATGACCCCTGACTGAGGCCGGGCGAGTGGTTGGAGCCCTCCATGACCTCTGTCTGCAGCTAGGCCTGTAGACAGAGCCCTCGATGACCTCTGACTAAGGCTTCGCCTGTGGATGGAGCCCTCTATAACCTCTTATTGAGTCTGGGCCTGTGGACAGAGCCCTCTATAACCTCTGATTGAGACAGGGCCTGTGGACAAAGCCCATTAGGACATCTACCTGAGGCTGGGCCTGTGGATGAAGCCCTTTATGACCTCCAACTGAGGCCTTGCCTGTGGTGGGAGCCCTCTATGACCTCTGCTTGAGTCTGGGCCTGTGGACAAGGCCTCCATGACCTCTGCCTTTGTCCGGGCCTGTAGATGAAGCACTCCATGACCTCTGCCTGAGGCTGGACCGGTGGATGGACCCTCTATGACCTCTGCCTGATTCCTGGTATGTTGATGGAGTGCTCTAACACATCTGACTGAGACCGGGCCAGGGGTTGCAGCACTTTCTGACCTCTGTTTGAGTCTGGGCCTGTGGACAGAGCCCTCTATGACCTCTGACTGACACGTAGCCTCAGGACGGAGCCCTCCATGATCTCTGTCTGAGGCTGGGCCTGTAGATGGAGCCCTCTGTGACCTCTGACTGAGGCTGGGCCTGTGAATAGAGCCCTCTATGACCTTTGACTGAAGCTGGGCCTGTGGATGGAGCCCTCCATGTCCTCTGCCTGAGACTGCGCCTGTGGATGGAGCCCTCCATGACCTTTACCTGAGTATACGCCTGCGGAGGGAGCCCTCTATGATCTCTGATTGAGGCTGGACCTGTGGATGGAGCATCTATGACCTCTGCCTGAGGCTGGGCCTGTGGATGGACCCTCTATGACCTTTTCCTGATTCCTGGTGTGTTCATGGAGTGCTCTAACACATCTGACTGAGACCGCGCCAGGGGTTGCAGCCCTCTCTGACCTCCGTTTGAGTCTGGGCCTGTGGACAGAGCCCTCTATGACCTCTGACTGACACGTAGCCTCTGGACGGAGCCCTCCATGATCTCTGTCTGAGGCCGGGCCTGTAGATGGAGCCCTCTGTGACCTCTGACTGAGGCTGGGCCTGTGGACGGAGGCCTCTATGATCTCTGACTGAGGCCGGGCCTGTGGACGGAGCCCTCTATGACCTCTGACTGAGGCTAGCCCTGTGGGCGGAGCTCTCCATGACCTCTGCCTGAGGCTGGGCCTGTGGATGGAGCCATCCATGACCTCTGACCGAGTCTGGTCCTGTGGATATAATCGTCCATGACCGCTGACTGAGGCTGGGCCTGTGGATGGAGCCCTTAATGTCCACTGACTGCGGCTGGGCCGGTGGATGGAGCCCATATTGACCTCTGATTGAGGCTGGGATCTGTGGATGAAATCCTCTATGACCTCTGACTGAGCCTGGTCCTGTGGTTGGAGCCTTCCATGACCTCTGACTGAGGCTGGGCCTCTGGATGAAGTCCTCAGTGACCTCTGCCTGAAGCCGGGCCTGTGGTTGGGACCCTCCATGTCCTCTGCCTGAGACTGTGCCTGTGGATGAAGCCCTCCATGAACTCTATCTGAATATACACCATGGGAGGGAGCCCTCTATGATCTCTGACTGAGGCTGGACCTGTGGATGGAGCCTCTAGGACCTCTGACTGAGGATGGGCCTGTGGACGGATCCCTCCTTGTCCTCTGACTGAGGCTGGGCTTGTGGATACAGCCCTCTATGACCACTGTCTGACGCCGGGCCTGTAGGTGGAGCCTTCCATGACCTCTGACTGAGGCTGGACCTGTGAATAGAGCCCTGTATGTCCTCTGATTGAGATCGGGCTGTGGACGGAGCTCTCCATGACATCTGCATAAGGCTGTGCATGTGCATATAGCCCTCTATGACCTCTGACTGAGGCCGGGCCTGTGGTTGGTGCCCCCCATGACCTCTTAATGAGGCTGGGCCTGTGGATGTAGCCCACTATAACATCTGCCTGAGGCTTGGCATGTGGACGGAGCACTCCATGACCTTTCACTGAGGTTGATTTTGTGGTTGGAGCCCTCCATTACCTCTGACTAAGGGTGGGCCTGTGGATGGAGGCCTCTTGACCTCTGACTGAGGCTGTGCATGTGGATGGAGCCTCCATGACCTCTGTATGAGGCTGAGCCTGTTGACTGAGCATTCCATGACTTCTGCCTGAGGCCGGTCCTATGGATGGAGCCCTCCATGTCCTCTGCCTGAGAATAGGCCTGCAGATGGAGGCCTCTATTACCTGTGCCTGAGTCTGAGCCTGTAAATGGAGCTCTCTATGACATTTGATTGAAGATTGGTCTGTGGATGGACTTCTTCATGACATCTGCCTGAGGCTGGGCCTGTGGATGGAGCCCTCCATGTCCTCTGACTGAGGCTGGGCTTGTGAATAGAGCCCTCTATGAACTCTGACTGAGGTTGGGGCTGTGGATGGAGCCCTCCATGAACTCTTCCTGAGGCTGGGCCTTTCTATGGAGCCCTCTATGTCCTCTGACTGAGGCTGGTCCTGTGGATGAACCCTTCTATGACCTCTAACTGAGGATGGGCCTGTGGACAGATCCCTCCATATTCTCTGACTGAGGATGGACTTGTGGATGGAGCCCTCCATGACCTCTGCCTGAGTCCGGGCATGTGGATGGATCCCTCCATTACCAGTGACTGATGGTGGGCCTGTGGATGGAGCGCTCCATGACTCTCACTGAGGCTGGCATGTGGTTGGAGCCCGCCATGACCTCTGAGTGAGTCTGGGCCTGTGGACTGAGCACTTCATGACCTCTGCCCGAGGCCAGACCTGTGGATGGAGCCCTCTATGACCTCTGACTGAGGCTGGGCCTGTGGATGGAGGCCTCCATGACCTCTGCCTGAGGCCTGGCCTGTGGATGGAGCCCTCTATAACCTCTGACTGAGGCCGAACCAGTTGTTGGAGCCCTCCATAACCTCTGTCTGAGGCTGGGCCTGTGGATGGAGCCCCTATTGACCTCTGACTGAGGCTGGGGTCTGTGGATGGAATCCTCTATGAACTGTAACTGAGGCTGATCCTGTGTTAGGAGCCTTCTATGACCTGTGATGGAGGCTGGGCCTCTGGATGGAGCCTTCCAAAACCTCTGCCTGAAGCCAAGCCTGTGCTTGGAGCGCTCTATGACCTCTGCCTGAGGCCCAGCCTGTTGATGGAGACCTCTATGACCTCTGACTGAGGCTGGGCCTGTGGTTGGTGCCCTCCATGAACTCTGAATGAGGCTAGGCCTGTGGACTGAGCCCTTCATGTCCTCTGCCTGAGATTGCGCCTGTGGATGGAGCCCTCCATGAACTCTACCTGAGTATACCCCTGCGAAGGGAGCCCTCTATGATCTTGGACTGAGACTGGACCTTGGATGGAGCCTCTATGACCTCTCACTGAGGCTGGGCCTGTGGATAGAGTCATCTATAACCAGTGCCTGAGGGCGGGCTTATGGACAGAGCCCTCTATGACCCCTAACTGAGGCCGGGCCAGTGGTTGGATCCCTCCATGACCTCTGTCTGAGGCTAGGCCTGTGGACAGGGCCCTCTATGACCTCTGACTAAGGCCTGGCCTGTGGATGGAGCCCACTATAACCTCTGATTGAGGCTGGGCCTGTGGACAAAGCCCATTATGACATCTACCTTAGGCTGGGCCTGTTGATGAAGCCCTTTATGACCTCTAAATGAGGCCTGGCCTTTGGTTGGAGCCCTCTATGAACTCTGACTGAGACCTGGCTACTGGACGGAGCCCTCCATGACCTCTGCCTGAGGCTGGGCCTGTTAATAGAGCCCTCTATGACCACTGACTGAGGCTGGGCATAAGGTTGGAGCCCGCCATGACCTCTGACTGTGTCTGGGCCTGTGGACAGAGCCCTCCATGACCTCTTCCTGAGTATAGGCCTGCGGATGGAGCCCTCTATGAACTGTGACTGAGGCTGAGCCTGTGGTTGGAACCCTCTATGACCTCTGACTGAGGCTGGGCCTGTGGATAGAGCCCTCTATCACCTCAAACTGAGGCTGGGCCTGTGGATGGAGCCCTCCATGTCCTCTGACTGAGACTGGGTCTGTGGATGGCGCCCTCCATGACCTCTGACTAAGGCTGGGACTGTGGATGAAGCCCTCTATTACCTTTGATTGAGGCTTGACCTTTTGACAGAGCCCTCTATGACCTCTCACTGAGGCTGGGCCAGTGGATAGAGCCCTCAATGACCTATGACTGAGGCTCGGCCTGTGGATAGAGCCCTCCATGACCTATGACCGAGGCTGGGCCTGTGGACGGAGGTCTACATGACCTCTGCCTGAAGCTGGGCCTGAGGATGGAACTTTCCATGTCCTCTGACTGAGGCTGGGCCTGTGGATGTAGCCCACCATGACCTCTGAATGAGGCTGGGCCTGTGGATGGAGCCCTCTATGACCTCTGCCTGAGGCCTGGCCTAAGGTTGGAGCCCTCTATGACAAATGACTGAGGCTGGACCAATTTTCGGAGCCCTCCATGACCTCTGTCTGAGGCTGGGCCTGTGGATGGAGCCCCTATTTACCTCTGATTGAAGCTGGGATCTGTGGATGGAATCCTCTATGACCTTTGACTGAGGCAGGGCATGTGAATGGCGCCCTCCATGACCTCTGAATGAGGCTGGGCCTTTGGTTCGAGCCCTCTATGACCTCTGCCTGAGGCCTGGCCTGATGTTGGAGCCCTCTATGACCTCTGACTGAGGCCGGACCAGTTGTTGGAGCCCTCCAGGACATCTGCCAGAGGCTGGGCCTGTGTTTGGAGCCCTCCATGTCCTCTGTCAGAGGCTAGGGCTGTGGACAGAGCCCTCTATGACCTCTGACTAAGGCTACGCCTGTGGATGGAGCCCTCTGTAACCTCTTATTGAGGCTGGGCCTGTGGACATAGCCCTCCATAACCTCTGATTGAGACTGGGCCTGTGGACAAAGCCCATTATGACATCTACCTGAGGCTGGGCCTGTGGATGGAGCCCTTTATGACCTCCAAATGAGGCCTTGCCTGTGGTGGGAGCCCTCTATGACCTCTGACTGAGACCTAGCTACTGGACAGAGCCCTCCATGACCTTTGCCTGAAGCCGGGCCCTAGATGGAGCCCTCTATGACATCTCCCTGAGGCCTGGCCTGTGGATGGAGCCCTGTATGAGCTCTGCCCGAGGCTGGGACTGTGGATGAGCCCTCCATGACCTCTGATTGTGGCCAGACCTGTGGATGGAGCCCTCCATTACCTCTGACTGCGGCTGGGCTTTGGATGGAACCCTCCATAACCTCTGCCTGAGGATAGTTCTACAAATGGAGCCCTCTATGACCTCTGACTGAGGCTGGGCTTGTGGAAGGACCTCTCCATGACCTCTGCCTTTGTCTGGGCCTGTAGATGAAGCACTCCATGACCTCTGACTGAGGCTGGCCCTGTGGATGGAGCCCTCTATGACCTCTGCATGATTCCTGGCCTGTTGATGGAGTAGTCTATCACATCTGACTGAGGCAGGGCCAGGAGTAGGAGCCCTCTCTGACCTCTGTCTGAGACTGGGCCTGTGGACAGAGCCTTCTATGACCTTTGACTGACGCCTAGCCCCTGGACAGAGCCCTCCATGGTCTCTGTCTGAGGCTAGGCCTGTAGATGGAGCCCTCCATGACCTCTGCCTGAGGCTGGGCCTATGAACAGAGCCCTCCATGTTCTCTGACTGAGGCTGGGCTTGTGGATGGAGCCTCTATGTTCTCTGACTGAGGCCGAGCCTGTGGATGGATCCCTCCATTACCAGTGACTGATGTTGGGCCTGTGGATGGAGGCCTCTGTGACCTCTGACAGAGGCTGGACATGTGGTGGGAGCCTGCCATGACCTCTGACTGAGCCTGGGACTGTGGACTGAGCCCTCCGTGACCTCTGCCCGAGGCCAGGCCTGTGGATGGAACAGTCCATGACCTCTTCCTGCGTATAGGCCTGTGGATGGAGCCCTCTATGATTTGTGACTAAGGCTGGGTGTGTGGCTGGAGCCCTATATGACATCTGCCTGAGGCCGAGACTGTGGATGGAGCCTTCTATGACCTCTGATGGAGGCTGGGCCTCTGGATGGAGCGCTCAATTACCTCTGCCTGAGGATGGGAATGTGGATGGAGCCCTCTATGATCTCTGACTGAGGCCTGGCCTTTAGTTGGAGCCCTCGAGGACCTCTAACTGAGGCCGGGCAACTGGTTGTAACCCTCTATGATATCTGCCTGAAGCCGGGCCTATGGATGGAACCCTCTATGACCTCTGCCTTATGCCGGGCTTGTGGACAAAGCCCTCCATGACCTTTGCATTATTCTGGGCCTGTGGATGTGTCTTCCATGATCCCTGCCTGAAGCCACGCCTGTGGACGGAGACCTCCAGGACCTCTGCGTAGGGTCAGGCCTTTGGATGGAGTCCTCCATGACCTCTGACTGAGGCTGGTCCTGTGGATGCAGCCCTCCATGTCCTCTGCCTGAGAATAGGCCTTCAGATGGAGGCCTCTATTACCTTTGACTGAGGCTGAGCCTGTGAATGGAGCCCTCTATGCCCTTTGAATGAGGTTGTCCTGTGGACGGAGTTCTCCATGACATCTACCTGAGGCTGGGCCTGTGGATGGAGCTCTCCATGTCCTCTGACTGAGCCTCGGCCTGTGGATGTAGCCGTCCATGACCTCTGAATGAGGCTGGGCCTGTGGATAGAGCCCTCCATGACCTATGACCGAGGCTGGGCCAGTGGATGGGCCCTCCATTAACTCTGACTGAGGGTGGGCCTGTGGATGGAGCCCTAAATGACCTCTGACTGAGGCTGGGCATATGGATGGAGCCTTCCATGTCCTCTGTGTGAGGTTGGGCCTGTTGACTGAGCCTTCCATGACCTCTGCCTGAGGCCGGTCCTGTGGATGGAGGCCTCCATGATCTCTGTCTGAGGCCGGGCCTGTAGATGGAGCCCTCTGTGACCTCTGACTGAGGCTGGGCCTGTGAATAGAGCCCGCTATGACCCCTGACTGAGGCCGGGCCAGTGGTTGGAGCCCTCCATGACCTCTGTCTGAGGCTAGGCCTGTAGACAGAGCCCTCGATGACCTCTGACTAAGGCTTCGCCTGTGAATGGAGGCCTCTATAACCTCTTATTGAGACTGGCCTTGTAAACATAGCCCTCTATAACCTCTGATTGAGACAGGGCCTGTGGACAAAGCCCATTATGACATCTACCTGAGGCTGGGCCTGTGGATGAAGCCCTTTATGACCTCCAACTGAGGCCTTGCCTGTGGTGGGAGCCCTCTATGACCTCTGCTTGAGTCTGGGCCTGTGGACAGAGCCCTCCATGACCTCTGCCTTTGTCCGGGCCTGTAGATGAAGCACTCCATGACCTCTGACTGACGCTGGGTCTTTGTTTGGAACGCTCTATGACCTCTGCCTGAGGCTGAGCCTATGGATGGACCCTCTATGACCTCTGCCTGATTCCTGGTGTGTTGATGGAGTGCTCTAACACATCTGACTGAGACCGGGCCACGGTTTGCAGCCCTCTCTGACCTCTGTTTGAGTCTGGGCCTGTGGACAGAGCCCTCTATGAACTTTGACTGAAGCCTAGCCTCTGGACGGAGACCTCCATGACCTCTGTCTGAGGCCGGGCCTGTAGATGGAGCACTCTGTGACCTCTGACTGAGGCTGGGCCTGTGAATACAGCCCTCTATGACCCCTGACTGAGGCCGGGCCAGTGGTTGGAGCCCTCCATGACCTCTGTCTGAGGCTAGGCCTGTAGACAGAGCCCTTGATGACCTCTGACTAAGGCTTCGCCTGTGAATGGAGCCCTCTATAACCTCTTATTGAGGCTGGCCTTGTAAACATAGCCCTCTATAACCTCTGATTGACACAGGGCCTGTGGACAAAGCCCATTATGACATGTACCTGAGGCTGGGCCTGTGGATGAAACCCTTTATGACCACCAACTGAGGCCTTGCCTATGGTGGAGGGAGCCCTCTATGACCTCTGACTGAGTCTGGGCCTGTGGATAGAGCCCTCCATGACCTCTGCCTTTGTCCCCGGCCTGTAGATGAAGCACTCCATGACCTCTGCCTGAGGCTGGACTGGTGGATGGACCTTCTATGACCTCTGCCTGATTCCTGGTATGTTGATGGAGTGCTCTAACACATCTGACTGAGACCGGGCCAGGGGTTGCAGCCCTCTCTGACCTCTCTTTGAGTCTGGGCCTGTGGACAGAGCCCTCTATGACCTTTGACTGAAGCTTAGCCTCTGGACGGAGACCTCCATGATCTCTGTCTGAGGCCGGGCCTGTAGATGGAGCCCTCTGTGACCTCTGACTGAGGCTGGGCCTGTGAATAGAGCCCTCTATAACCCCTGACTGAGGCCAGGCCAGTGGTTGGAGCCCTCCATGACCTCTGTCTGAGGCTAGGCCTGTAGACAGAGCCCTCGATGACCTCTGACTAAGGCTTCGCCTGTGAATGGAGCCCTCTATAACCTCTTATTGATGCTGGCCTTGTAAACATAGCCCTCTATAACCTCTGATTGAGACAGGGCCTGTGGACAAAGCCCATTAGGACATGTACCTGAGGCTGGGCCTGTGGATGAAACCCTTTATGACCACCAACTGAGGCCTTGCCTATGGTGGGAGCCCTCTATGACCTCTGCTAGAGTCTGGGCCTGTAGACAGAGGCCTCCATGACCTCTGCCTTTGTCCGGGCCTGTAGATGAAGCACTCCATGACCTCTGCCTGAGGCTGGACCAGTGGATGGACCCTCTATGACCTATGCCTGATTCCTGGTGTGTTGATGGAGTGCTCTAACACATCTGACTGAGACCGGGCCAGTGGTTGCAGCACTCTCTGACCTCTGTTTGAGTCTGGGCCTGTGGACAGAGCCCTCTATGACCTCTGACTGACACGTAGCCTCTGGCCGGAGCCCTCCATGATCTCTGTCTGAGGCCGGGCCTGTAGATGGAGCCCTCTGTGACCTCTGACTGAGGCTGGGCCTGTGAATACAGCCCTCTATGACCCTGACTGAGGCTGGGCTTGTGAATAGAGCCCTCTATGACCCCTGACTGAGGCCGGGCCAGTGGTTGGAGCCCTCCATGACCTCTGTCTGAGGCTAGGCCTGTAGACAGAGCCCTCGATGACCTCTGACTAAGGCCTCGCCTGTGAATGGAGCCCTCTATAACCTCTTATTGAGGCTGGCCTTGTAAACATAGCCCTCTATAACCTCTGATTGACACAGGGCCTGTGGACAAAGCCCATTATGACATGTACCTGAGGCTGGGCCTGTGGATGAAACCCTTTATGACCACCAACTGAGGCCTTGCCTATGGTGGGAGCCCTCTATGACCTCTTCTTGAGTCTGGGCCTGTGGATAGAGCCCTCCATGACCTCTGCCTTTGTCCGGGCCTGTAGATGAAGCACTCCATGACCACTGCCTGAGGCTGGACTGGTGGATGGACCTTCTATGACCTCTGCCTGATTCCTGGTATGTTGATGGAGTGCTCTAACACATCTGACTGAGACCGGGCCAGGGGTTGCAGCCCTCTCTGACCTCTGTTTGAGTCTGGGCCTGTGGACAGAGCCCTCTATGACCTTTGACTGAAGCTTAGCCTCTGGACGGAGACCTCCATGATCTCTGTCTGAGGCCGGGCCTGTAGATGGAGCCCTCTGTGACCTCTGACTGAGGCTGGGCCTGTGAATAGAGCCCTCTATGACCCCTGACTGAGGCCAGGCCAGTGGTTGGAGCCCTCCATGACCTCTGTCTGAGGCTAGGCCTGTAGACAGAGCCCTCGATGACCTCTGACTAAGGCTTCGCCTGTGAATGGAGCCCTCTATAACCTCTTATTGAGGCTGGCCTTATAAACATAGCCCTCTATAACCTCTGATTGAGACAGGGCCTGTGGACAAAGCCCATTAGGACATCTACCTGGGGCTGGGCCTGTGGATGAAGCCCTTTATGACCTCCAACTGAGGCCTTGCCTGTGATGGGAGCCCTCTTTGACCTCTGCTTGAATCTGGGCCTGTGGACAGAGCCCTCCATGACCTCTGCCTTTGTCCGGGCCTGTAGATGAAGCACTCCATGGCCTCTGCCTGAGGCTGGACCGGTGGTTGGACCCTCTATGACCTGTGCCTGATTCCTGGTGTGTTGATGGAGGGCTCTAACACATCTGACTGAGACTGGGCCAGTGGTTGCAGCCCTCTCTGACCTCCGTTTGAGTCTGGGCCTATGGACAGAGCCCTCTATGACCCCTGACTGACACATAGCCTCTGGACGGAGCCCTCCATGATCTCTGTCTGAGGCCGGGCCTGTAGATGGAGCCCTCTGTGACCTCTGACTGAGGCTGGGCCTGTGAATAGAGCCCTCTACGACCCTGACTGAGGCTGGGCCTGTGAATAGAGCCCTCTATGACCCCTGACTGAGGCCGGGCGAGTGGTTGGAGCCCTCCATGACCTCTGTCTGCAGCTAGGCCTGTAGACAGAGCCCTCGATGACCTCTGACTAAGGCTTCGCCTGTGGATGGAGCCCTCTATAACCTCTTATTGAGTCTGGGCCTGTGGACAGAGCCCTCTATAACCTCTGATTGAGACAGGGCCTGTGGACAAAGCCCATTATGGACATCTACCTGAGGCTGGGCCTGTGGATGAAGCCCTTTATGACCTCCAACTGAGGCCTTGCCTGTGGTGGGAGCCCTCTATGACCTCTGCTTGAGTCTGGGCCTGTGGACAAGGCCTCCATGACCTCTGCCTTTGTCCGGGCCTGTAGATGAAGCACTCCATGACCTCTGCCTGAGGCTGGACCGGTGGATGGACCCTCTATGACCTCTGCCTGATTCCTGGTATGATGATGGAGTGCTCTAACACATCTGACTGAGACCGGGGGCCAGGGGTTGCAGCACTTTCTGACCTCTGTTTGAGTCTGGGCCTGTGGACAGAGCCCTCTATGACCTCTGACTGACACGTAGCCTCTGGACGGAGCCCTCCATGATCTCTGTCTGAGGCTGGGCCTGTAGATGGAGCCCTCTGTGACCTCTGACTGAGGCTGGGCCTGTGAATAGAGCCCTCTATGACCTTTGACTGAAGCTGGGCCTGTGGATGGAGCCCTCCATGTCCTCTGCCTGAGACTGCGCCTGTGGATGGAGCCCTCCATGACCTTTACCTGAGTATACGCCTGCGGAGGGAGCCCTCTATGATCTCTGATTGAGGCTGGACCTGTGGATGGAGCATCTATGACCTCTGCCTGAGGCTGGGCCTGTGGATGGACCCTCTATGACCTTTTCCTGATTCCTGGTGTGTTCATGGAGTGCTCTAACACATCTGACTGAGACCGCGCCAGGGGTTGCAGCCCTCTCTGACCTCCGTTTGAGTCTGGGCCTGTGGACAGAGCCCTCTATGACCTCTGACTGACACGTAGCCTCTGGACGGAGCCCTCCATGATCTCTGTCTGAGGCCGGGCCTGTAGATGGAGCCCTCTGTGACCTCTGACTGAGGCTGGGCCTGTGAATAGAGCCCTCTATGACCCTGACTGAGGCTGGGCCTGTGAATAGAGCCCTCTATTACCCCTGACTGAGGCCGGGCCAGTGGTTGGATCCCTCCATGACCTCTGTCTGCAGCTAGGCCTGTAGACAGAACCCTCGATGACCTCTGACTAAGGCTTCGCCTGTGGATGGAGCCCTCTATAACCTCTTATTGAGGCTGGGCCTGTGGACATAGCCCTCTATAACCTCTGATTGAGACTGGGCCTGTGGACAAAGCCCATTATGACATCTACCTGAGGCTGGGCCTGTGGATGGAGCCCTTTATGACCTCCAAATGAGGCCTTGCCTGTGGTGGGAGCACTCTATGACCGCTGACTGAGACCTAGCTACTGGACGGAGCCCTCCATGACCTCTGCCTGAGGCCGAGACTGTGGATGGATCCTTCCATGACCTCTGACTGAGGCTGGGCCTGTGAATGGAGCCCTACATGAACTCTGACTGAGGTGGGCCTGTGGATGGAGTCCTCCATGACCTCTGACGCAGCCTGGGTCTGTGGATGGAGCCCTGTATGACATCTGCCTGAGGCCGGGCCTGTGGATGGAGCCCTGTATGAGATCTGCCCAAGGGTGGGTCTGTGGATGAGCCCTCCATGATCACTGCCTGATGCCAGGCCTGTGGAAGGAGCCCTCCATGACCGGTGCCTGAGGACGGGCCTGTGGATGAAGTCCTCCATGACCTCTTACTGAGGCTGGGCCTGTGGACGGAGCTCTCTATGACCTCTGAATGAGGCTGAGCCTGTGTTTGGAGCCCTGCATGACCTCTGACTGAGGCTGGGCCTGTGGATGGAGTCCTTCATGCCCTCTGGGTTAGGCTGGGTGTGTGGATGGAGCCCTCTATGACCCTGACTGAGGATGGAACTGTGGTTCGAGCCCCCCATGACCTCTGACTAAGGCTTCGCCTGTGGATGAAGTCCTCCATGACCTCTTACTGAGGCTGGGCCTGTGGACGGAGCTCTCTATGACATCTGAATGAGGCTGAGCCTGTGTTTGGAGCCCTCCATGACCTCTGACTGAGGCTGGGCCTGTGGACTGAGCCCTCCATGACCTCTGATTGAGGCCAGACCTGTGGATGGAGCCCTCCATTACCTCTGACTGAGGCTGGACCTGTGGATGGAACCCTCCATAACCTCTGCCTGAGGATAGTTCTACAGATGGAGCCCTCTATGACCTGTGACTGAGGCTGGGCCTTTGTATGGAGTACTCTATGTCCTCTGACTGAGGCTGGTCCTGTGGATGGACCCCTCTATGACCTCTTACTGAGGCTGGGCCTGTGGTTGGAACACACTATGACCTCTGCCTGAGGGTGGGCCTGTGGATGGAGCCCTCTATGACCTCTGCCTGATTCCTGGCCTGTTGATGGAGTGCTCTATCACATCTGACTGAGGCCCCACCAGGGGTTGGAGCCCTCTCTGACCTCTGTCTGAGACTGGGCCTGTGGACAGAGCCTTCTATGACCTCTGACTGACGCCTAGCCCCTGGACGGAGCCCTCCATGATCTCTGTCTGAGGCTGGGCCTGTAGATGGAGCCCTCTATGACCTCTGACTGAAGCTGGGCCTGTGGATGGAGCCCTCCATGTCCTCTGCCTGAGACTGCGCCTGTGGATGGAGCCCTCCATGACCTCTACCTGAGTATACGCCTGCGGAGGGAGCCCTCTATGATCTCTGATTGAGGCTGGACCTGTGGATGGAGCATCTATGACCTCTGCCTGAGGCTGGGCCTGTGGATGGACCCTCTATGACCTCTTCCTGATTCCTGCTGTGTTGATGGAGTGCTCTAACACATCTGACTGAGACCGCGCCAGGGTTTGCAGCCCTCTCTGACCTCCGTTTGAGTCTGGGCCTATGGACAGAGCCCTCTATGACCCCTGACTGACACGTAGCCTCTGGACGGAGCCCTCCATGATCTCTGTCTGAGGCCGGGCCTGTAGATGGAGCCCTCTGTGACCTCTGACTGAGGCTGGGCCTGTGAATAGAGCCCTCTACGACCCTGACTGAGGCTGGGCCTGTGAATAGAGCCCTCTATGACCCCTGACTTAGGCCGGGCGAGTGGTTGGAGCCCTCCTGACCTCTGTCTGCAGCTAGGCCTGTAGACAGAGCCCTCGATGACCTCTGACTAAGGCTTCGCCTGTGGATGGAGCCCTCTATAACCTCTTATTGAGGCTGGGCCTGTGGACATAGCCCTCTATAACCTCTGATTGAGACAGGGCCTGTGGACAAAGCCCATTAGGACATCTACCTGAGGCTGGGCCTGTGGATGGAGCCCTTTATGACCTCCAAATGAGGCCTTGCCTGTGGTGGGGGCACTCTATGACCGCTGACTGAGACCTAGCTACTGGACGGAGCCCTCCATGACCTCTGCCTGAGGCCGAGACTGTGGATGGATCCTTCCATGACCTCTGACTGAGGCTGGGCCTGTGAATGGAGCCTTGCATGAACTCTGACTGAGGTGGGCCTGTGGATGGAGTCCTCCATAACCTCTGACGCAGCCTGGGTCTGTGGATGGAGCCCTGTATGACATCTGCCTGAGGCCGGGCCTGTGGATGGAGCCCTGTATGAGATCTGCCCAAGGGTGGGTCTGTGGATGAGCCCTCCATGATCACTGCATGATGCCAGGCCTGTGGAAGGAGCCCTCCATGACCGGTGTCTGAGGATGGGCCTGTGGATGAAGTCCTCCATGACCTCTGACTGAGGCTGGGCCTGTGAATAGAGCCCTCTATGACCATTGACTGAAGCTGGGCCTGTGGATGGAGCCCACCATGTCCTCTGCCTGAGACTGCGCCTGTGGATGGAGCCCTCCATGACCTTTACCTGAGTATACGCCTGCGGAGGGAGCCCTCTATGATCTCTGATTGAGGCTGGACCTGTGGATGGAGCATCTATGACCTCTGCCTGAGGCTGGGCCTGTGGATGGACCCTCTTTGACCTTTTCCTGATTCCTGGTGTGTTCATGGAGTGCTCTAACACATCTGACTGAGACCGCGCCAGGGGTTGCAGCCCTCTCTGACCTCGGTTTGAGTCTGGGCCTGTGGACAGAGCCCTCTATGACCTCTGACTGACACGTAGCCTCTGGACGGAGCCCTCCATGATCTCTGTCTGAGGCCGGGCCTGTAGATGGAGCCCTCTGTGACCTCTGACTGAGGCTGGGCCTGTGAATAGAGCCCTCTACGACCCTGACTGAGGCTGGGCCTGTGAATAGAGCCCTCTATTACCCCTGACTGAGGCCGGGCCAGTGGTTGGATCCCTCCATGACCTCTGTCTGCAGCTAGGCCTGTAGACAGAGCCCTCGATGACCTCTGACTAAGGCTTCGCCTGTGGATGGAGCCCTCTATAACCTCTTATTGAGGCTGGGCCTGTGGACATAGCCCTCTATAACCTCTGATTGAGACTGGGCCTGTGGACAAAGCCCATTATGACATCTACCTGAGGCTGGGCCTGTGGATGGAGCCCTTTATGACCTCCAAATGAGGCCTTGCCTGTGGTGGGAGCACTCTATGACCGCTGACTGAGACCTAGCTACTGGACGGAGCCCTCCATGACCTCTGCCTGAGGCCGAGACTGTGGATGGATCCTTCCATGACCTCTGACTGAGGCTGGGCCTGTGAATGGAGCCCTACATGAACTCTGACTGAGGTGGGCCTGTGGATGGAGTCCTCCATGACCTCTGACGCAGCCTGGGTCTGTGGATGGAGCCCTGTATGACATCTGCCTGAGGCCGGGCCTGTGGACAGAGCCCACTATGACCTTTGACTGAAGCTTAGCTCAGGACGGAGACCTCCATGATCTCTGTCTGAGGCCGGGCCTGTAGATGGAGCCCTCTGTGACCTCTGACTGAGGCTGGGCCTGTGAATAGAGCCCTCTATAACCCCTGACTGAGGCCAGGCCAGTGGTTGGAGCCCTCCATGACCTCTGTTTGAGGCTAGGCCTGTAGACAGAGCCCTCGATGACCTCTGACTAAGGCTTCGCCTGTGAATGGAGCCCTCTATAACCTCTTATTGATGCTGGCCTTGTAAACATAGCCCTCTATAACCTCTGATTGACACAGGGCCTGTGGACAAAGCCCATTATGACATGTACCTGAGGCTGGGCCTGTGGATGAAACCCTTTATGACCACCAACTGAGGCCTTGCCTATGGTGGGAGCCCTCTATGACCTCTTCTTGAGTCTGGGCCTGTGGATAGAGCCCTCCATGACCTCTGCCTTTGTCCGGGCCTGTAGATGAAGCACTCCATGACCTCTGCCTGAGGCTGGACTGGTGGATGGACCTTCTATGACCTCTGCCTGATTCCTGGTATGTTGATGGAGTGCTCTAACACATCTGACTGAGACCGGGCCAGGGGTTGCAGCCCTCTCTGACCTCTCTTTGAGTCTGGGCCTGTGGACAGAGCCCTCTATGACCTTTGACTGAAGCTTAGCCTCTGGACGGAGACCTCCATGATCTCTGTCTGAGGCCGGGCCTGTAGATGGAGCCCTCTGTGACCTCTGACTGAGGCTGGGCCTGTGAATAGAGCCCTCTATGACCCCTGACTGAGGCCAGGCCAGTGGTTGGAGCCCTCCATGACCTCTGTCTGAGGCTAGGCCTGTAGACAGAGCCCTCGATGACCTCTGACTAAGGCTTCGCCTGTGAATGGAGCCCTCTATAACCTCTTATTGAGGCTGGCCTTGTAAACATAGCCCTCTATAACCTCTGATTGAGACAGGGCCTGTGGACAAAGACCATTAGGACATCTACCTGAGGCTGGGCCTGTGAATGAAGCCCTTTATGACCTCCAACTGAGGCCTTGCCTGTGGTGGGAGCCCTCTATGACCTCTGCTTGAGTCTGGGCCTGTGGACAGAGCCCTCCATGACCTCTGCCTTTGTCCGGGCCTGTAGATGAAGCACTCCATGACCTCTGCCTGAGGCTGGACCGGTGGATGGACCCTCTATGACCTCTGCCTGATTCCTGGTGTGTTCATGGAGTGCTCTAACACATCTGACTGAGACCGGGCCAGTGGTTGCAGCCCTCTCTGACCTCTGTTTGAGTCTGGGCCTGTGGACAGAGCCCTCTATGACCTCTGACTGACACGTAGCCTCTGGACGGAGCCCTCCATGATCTCTGTCTGAGGCTGGGCCTGTAGATGGAGCCCTCTGTGACCTCTGACTGAGGCTGGGCCTGTGAATAGAGCCCTCTATGACCCTGACTGAGGCTGGGCTTGTGAATAGAGCCCTCTATGACCCCTGACTGAGGCCGGGCCAGTGGTTGGATCCCTCCATGACCTCTGTCTGCAGCTAGGCCTGTAGACAGAGCCCTCGATGACCTCTGACTAAGGCTTCGCCTGTGGATGGAGCCCTCTATAACCTCTTATTGAGGCTGGCCTTGTAAACATAGCCCTCTATAACCTCTGATTGAGACAGGGCCTGTGGACAAAGCCCATTAGGACATCTACCTGGGGCTGGGCCTGTGGATGAAGCCCTTTATGACCTCCAACTGAGGCCTTGCCTGTGGTGGGAGCCCTCTTTGACCTCTGCTTGAATCTGGGCCTGTGGACAGAGCCCTCCATGACCTCTGCCTTTGTCCGGGCCTGTAGATGAAGCACTCCATGGCCTCTGCCTGAGGCTGGACCGGTGGTTGGACCCTCTATGACCTGTGCCTGATTCCTGGTGTGTTGATGGAGGGCTCTAACACATCTGACTGAGACTGGGCCAGTGGTTGCAGCCCTCTCTGACCTCCGTTTGAGTCTGGGCCTATGGACAGAGCTCTCTATGACCCCTGACTGACACGTAGCCTCTGGACGGAGCCCTCCATGATCTCTGTCTGAGGCCGGGCCTGTAGATGGAGCCCTCTGTGACCTCTGACTGAGGCTGGGCCTGTGAATAGAGCCCTCTACGACCCTGACTGAGGCTGGGCCTGTGAATAGAGCCCTCTATGACCCCTGACTGAGGCCGGGCGAGTGGTTGGAGCCCTCCATGACCTCTGTCTGCAGCTAGGCCTGTAGACAGAGCCCTCGATGACCTCTGACTAAGGCTTCGCCTGTGGATGGAGCCCTCTATAACCTCTTATTGAGTCTGGGCCTGTGGACAGAGCCCTCTATAACCTCTGATTGAGACAGGGCCTGTGGACAAAGCCCATTAGGACATCTACCTGAGGCTGGGCCTGTGGATGAAGCCCTTTATGACCTCCAACTGAGGACTTGCCTGTGGTGGGAGCCCTCTATGACCTCTGCTTGAGTCTGGGCCTGTGGACAAGGCCTCCATGACCTCTGCCTTTGTCCGGGCCTGTAGATGAAGCACTCCATGACCTCTGCCTTAGGCTGGACCGGTGGATGGACCCTCTATGACCTATGCCTGATTCCTGGTATGTTGATGGAGTGCTCTAACACATCTGACTGAGACCGGGCCAGGTGTTGCAGCACTTTCTGACCTCTGTTTGAGTCTGGGCCTGTGGACAGAGCCCTCTATGACCTCTGACTGACACGTAGCCTCTGGACGGAGGCCTCCATGATCTCTGTCTGAGGCTGGGCCTGTAGATGGAGCCCTCTGTGACCTCTGACTGAGGCTGGGCCTGTGAATAGAGCCCTCTATGACCTTTGACTGAAGCTGGGCCTGTGGATGGAGCCCTCCATGTCCTCTGCCTCAGACTGCGCCTGTGGATGGAGCCCTCCATGACCTTTACCTGAGTATACGCCTGCGGAGGGAGCCCTCTATGATCTCTGATTGAGGCTGGACCTGTGGATGGAGCATCTATGACCTCTGCCTGAGGCTGGGCCTGTGGATGGACCCTCTATGACCTCTTCCTGATTCCTGGTGTGTTCATGGAGTGCTCTAACACATCTGACTGAGACCGCGCCAGGGGTTGCAGCCCTCTCTGACCTCCGTTTGAGTCTGGGCCTGTGGACAGAGCCCTCTATGACCTCTGACTGACACGTAGCCTCTGGACGGAGCCCTCCATGATCTCTGTCTGAGGCCGGGCCTGTAGATGGAGCCCTCTGTGACCTCTGACTGAGGCTGGGCCTGTGAATAGAGCCCTCTATGACCCTGACTGAGGCTGGGCCTGTGAATAGAGCCCTCTATTACCCCTGACTGAGGCCGGGCCAGTGGTTGGATCCCTCCATGACCTCTGTCTGCAGCTAGGCCTGTAGACAGAGCCCTCGATGACCTCTGACTAAGGCTTCGCCTGTGGATGGAGCCCCTCTATAACCTCTTATTGAGGCTGGGCCTGTGGACATAGCCCTCTATAACCTCTGATTGAGACTGGGCCTGTGGACAAAGCCCATTATGACATCTACCTGAGGCTGGGCCTGTGGATGGAGCCCTTTATGACCTCCAAATGAGGCCTTGCCTGTGGTGGAGCACTCTATGACCGCTGACTGAGACCTAGCTACTGGATGGAGCCCTCCATGACCTCTGCCTGAGGCCGAGACTGTGGATGGATCCTTCCATGACCTCTGACTGAGGCTGGGCCTGTGAATGGAGCCCTACATGAACTCTGACTGAGGTGGGCCTGTGGATGGAGTCCTCCATGACCTCTGACGCAGCCTGGGTCTGTGGATGGAGCCCTGTATGACATCTGCCTGAGGCCGGGCCTGTGGATGGAGCCCTGTATGAGATCTGCCCAAGGGTGGGTCTGTGGATGAGCCCTCCATGATCACTGCCTGATGCCAGGCCTGTGGAAGGAGCCCTCCATGACCGGTGCCTGAGGACGGGCCTGTGGATGAAGTCCTCCATGACCTCTTACTGAGGCTGGGCCTGTGGACGGAGCTCTCTATGACCTCTGAATGAGGCTGAGCCTGTGTTTGGAGCCCTGCATGACCTCTGACTGAGGCTGGGCCTGTGGATGGAGTCCTTCATGCCCTCTGGGTTAGGCTGGGTGTGTGGATGGAGCCCTCTATGACCCTGACTGAGGATGGAACTGTGGTTCGAGCCCCCCATGACCTCTGACTAAGGCTTCGCCTGTGGATGAAGTCCTCCATGACCTCTTACTGAGGCTGGGCCTGTGGACGGAGCTCTCTATGACATCTGAATGAGGCTGAGCCTGTGTTTGGAGCCCTCCATGACCTCTGACTGAGGCTGGGCCTGTGGACTGAGCCCTCCATGACCTCTGATTGAGGCCAGACCTGTGGATGGAGCCCTCCATTACCTCTGACTGAGGCTGGACCTGTGGATGGAACCCTCCATAACCTCTGCCTGAGGATAGTTCTACAGATGGAGCCCTCTATGACCTGTGACTGAGGCTGGGCCTTTGTATGGAGTACTCTATGTCCTCTGACTGAGGCTGGTCCTGTGGATGGACCCCTCTATGACCTCTTACTGAGGCTGGGCCTGTGGTTGGAACGCACTATGACCTCTGCCTGAGGGTGGGCCTGTGGATGGAGCCCTCTATGACCTCTGCCTGATTCCTGGCCTGTTGATGGAGTGCTCTATCACATCTGACTGAGGCCCCACCAGGGGTTGGAGCCCTCTCTGACCTCTGTCTGAGACTGGGCCTGTGGACAGAGCCTTCTATGACCTCTGACTGACGCCTAGCCCCTGGCCAGAGCCCTCCATGATCTCTGTCTGAGGCTGGGCCTTGGATGGACCCTCTATGACCTCTTCCTGATTCCTGGTGTGTTGATGGAGTGCTCTAACACATCTGACTGAGACCGCGCCAGGGGTTGCAGCCCTCTCTGACCTCCGTTTGAGTCTGGGCCTGTGGACAGAGCCCTCTATGACCCCTGACTGACACGTAGCCTCTGGACGGAGCCCTCCATGATCTCTGTCTGAGGCCGGGCCTGTAGATGGAGCCCTCTGTGACCTCTGACTGAGGCTGGGCCTGTGAATAGAGCCCTCTACGACCCTGACTGAGGCTGGGCCTGTGAATAGAGCCCTCTATGACCCCTGACTGAGGCCGGGCTAGTGGTTGGAGCCCTCCATGACCTCTGTCTGCAGCTAGGCCTGTAGACAGAGCCCTCGATGACCTCTGACTAAGGCTTCGCCTGTGGATGGAGCCCTCTATAACCTCTTATTGAGGCTGGGCCTGTGGACATAGCCCTCTATAACCTCTGATTGAGACAGGGCCTGTGGACAAAGCCCATTAGGACATCTACCTGAGGCTGGGCCTGTGGATGGAGCCCTTTATGACCTCCAAATGAGGCCTTGCCTGTGGTGGGGGCACTCTATGACCGCTGACTGAGACCTAGCTACTGGACGGAGCCCTCCATGACCTCTGCCTGAGGCCGAGACTGTGGATGGATCCTTCCATGACCTCTGACTGAGGCTGGGCCTGTGAATGGAGCCCTACATGAACTCTGACTGAGGTGGGCCTGTGGATGGAGTCCTCCATGACCTCTGACGCAGCCTGGGTCTGTGGATGGAGCCCTGTATGACATCTGCCTGAGGCCGGGCCTGTGGATGGAGCCCTGTATGAGATCTGCCCAAGGGTGGGTCTGTGGATGTGCCCTCCATGATCACTGCCTGATGCCAGGCCTGTGGAAGGAGCCCTCCATGACCGGTGCCTGAGGACGGGCCTGTGGATGAAGTCCTCCATGACCTCTTACTGAGGCTGGGCCTGTGGACGGAGCTCTCTATGACATCTGAATGAGGCTGAGCCTGTGTTTGGAGCCCTCCATGACCTCTGACTGAGGCTGGGCCTGTGGACTGAGCCCTCCATGACCTCTGATTGAGGCCAGACCTGTGGATGGAGCCCTCCATTACCTCTGACTGAGGCTGGACCTGTGGATGGAACCCTCCATAACCTCTGCCTGAGGATAGTTCTACAGATAGAGCCCTCTATGACCTGTGACTGAGGCTGGGCCTTTGTATGGAGTACTCTATGTCCTCTGACTGAGGCTTGTCCTGTGGATGGAACGCACTATGACCTCTGCCTGAGGGTGGGCCTGTGGATGGAGCCCTCTATGACCTCTGCCTGATTCCTGGCCTGTTGATGGAGTGCTCTATCACATCTGACTGAGGCCCCACCAGGGGTTGGAGCCCTCTCTGACCTCTCTCTGAGGCTGGGCCTGTAGATGGAGCCCTCCATGACCTCTGACTGAGGCTGGGCCTGTGAATAGAGCCCTCTATGACCTCTGACTGAAGCTGGGCCTGTGGATGGAGCCCTCCATGTCCTCTGCCTGAGACTGCGCCTGTGGATGGAGCCCTCCATGACCTCTACCTGAGTATACGCCTGCGGAGGGAGCCCTCTATGATCTCTGATTGAGGCTGGACCTGTGGATGGAGCATCTATGACCTCTGCCTGAGGCTGGGCCTGTGGATGGACCCTCTATGACCTCTTCCTGATTCCTGGTGTGTTGATGGAGTGCTCTAACACATCTGACTGAGACCGCGCCAGGGGTTGCAGCCCTCTCTGACCTCCGTTTGAGTCTGGGCCTATGGACAGAGCCCTCTATGACCCCTGACTGACACGTAGCCTCTGGACGGAGCCCTCCATGATCTCTGTCTGAGGCCGGGCCTGTAGATGGAGCCCTCTGTGACCTCTGACTGAGGCTGGGCCTGTGAATAGAGAGCCCTCTACGACCCTGACTGAGGCTGGGCCTGTGAATAGAGCCCTCTATGACCCCTGACTGAGGCCGGGCGAGTGGTTGGAGCCCTCCATGACCTCTGTCTGCAGCTAGGCCTGTAGACAGAGCCCTCGATGACCTCTGACTAAGGCTTCGCCTGTGGATGGAGCCCTCTATAACCTCTTATTGAGGCTGGGCCTGTGGACATAGCCCTCTATAACCTCTGATTGAGACAGGGCCTGTGGACAAAGCCCATTAGGACATCTACCTGAGGCTGGGCCTGTGGATGGAGCCCTTTATGACCTCCAAATGAGGCCTTGCCTGTGGTGGGGGCACTCTATGACCGCTGACTGAGACCTAGCTACTGGACGGAGCCCTCCATGACCTCTGCCTGAGGCCGAGACTGTGGATGGATCCTTCCATGACCTCTGACTGAGGCTGGGCCTGTGAATGGAGCCCTACATGAACTCTGACTGAGGTGGGGCCTGTGGATGGAGTCCTCCATGACCTCTGACGCAGCCTGGGTCTGTGGATGGAGCCCTGTATGACATCTGCCTGAGGCCGGGCCTGTGGATGGAGCCCTGTATGAGATCTGCCCAAGGGTGGGTCTGTGGATGTGCCCTCCATGATCACTGCCTGATGCCAGGCCTGTGGAAGGAGCCCTCCATGACCGGTGCCTGAGGATGGGCCTGTGGATGAAGTCCTCCATGACCTCTGACTGAGGCTGGGCCTGTGAATAGAGCCCTCTATGACCTTTGACTGAAGCTGGGCCTGTGGATGGAGCCCTCCATGTCCTCTGCCTGAGACTGCGCCTGTGGATGGAGCCCTCCATGACCTTTACCTAAGTATACGCCTGCGGAGTGAGCCCTCTATGATCTCTGATTGAGGCTGGACCTGTGGATGGAGCATCTATGACCTCTGCCTGAGGCTGGGCCTGTGGATGGACCCTCTATGACCTTTTCCTGATTCCTGGTGTGTTCATGGAGTGCTCTAACACATCTGACTGAGACCGCGCCAGGGGTTGCAGCCCTCTCTGACCTCCGTTTGAGTCTGGGCCTTTGGACAGAGCCCTCTATGACCTCTGACTGACACGTAGCCTCTGGACGGAGCCCTCCATGATCTCTGTCTGAGGCCGGGCCTGTAGATGGAGCCCTCTGTGACCTCTGACTGATGCTGGGCCTGTGAATAGAGCCCTCTATGACCCTGACTGAGGCTGGGCCTGTGAATAGAGCCCTCTATTACCCCTGACTGAGGCCGGGCCAGTGGTTGGATCCCTCCATGACCTCTGTCTGCAGCTAGGCCTGTAGACAGAGCCCTCGATGACCTCTGACTAAGGCTTCGCCTGTGGATGGAGCCCTCTATAACCTCTTATTGAGGCTGGGCCTGTGGACATAGCCCTCTATAACCTCTGATTGAGACTGGGCCTGTGGACAAAGCCCATTATGACATCTACCTGAGGCTGGGCCTGTGGATGGAGCCCTTTATGACCTCCAAATGAGGCCTTGCCTGTGGTGGGAGCACTCTATGACCGCTGACTGAGACCTAGCTACTGGATGGAGCCCTCCATGACCTCTGCCTGAGGCCGAGACTGTGGATGGATCCTTCCATGACCTCTGACTGAGGCTGGGCCTGTGAATGGAGCCCTACATGAACTCTGACTGAGGTGGGCCTGTGGATGGAGTCCTCCATGACCTCTGACGCAGCCTGGGTCTGTGGATGGAGCCCTGTATGACATCTGCCTGAGGCCGGGCCTGTGGATGGAGCCCTGTATGAGATCTGCCCAAGGGTGGGTCTGTGGATGTGCCCTCCATGATCACTGCCTGATGCCAGGCCTGTGGAAGGAGCCCTCCATGACCGGTGCCTGAGGACGGGCCTGTGGATGAAGTCCTCCATGACCTCTGACTGAGGCTGGGCCTGTGGACGGAGCTCTCTATGACCTCTGAATGAGGCTGAGCCTGTGTTTGGAGCCCTGCATGACCTCTGACTGAGGCTGGGCCTGTGGATGGAGTCCTTCATGACCTCTGGGTTAGGCTGGGTGTGTGGATGGAGCCCTCTATGACCCTGACTGAGGATGGAACTGTGGTTCGAGCCCCCCATGACCTCTGCCTGAAGGCAGGACCTGTGGATGGAGCCCTCCATGACCTCTGATTGAGGCCAGGCCTGTGGATGGAGCCCTCCATGACCTCTGACTCAGACTGGTCCTGTGGATGTAGTCCTCTATGACCGCTGACTGAGGCTGGGCCTGTGGACTGAGCCCTCCATGACCTCTGATTGAGGCCAGACCTGTGGATGGAGCCCTCCATTACCTCTGACTGAGGCTGGACCTGTGGATGGAACCCTCCATAACCTCTGCCTGAGGATAGTTCTACAGATGGAGCCCTCTATGACCTGTGACTGAGGCTGGGCCTTTGTATGGAGTACTCTATGTCCTCTGACTGAGGCTGGTCCTGTGGATGGACCCCTCTATGACCTCTTACTGAGGCTGGGCCTGTGGTTGGAACACACTATGACCTCTGCCTGAGGCTGGGCCTGTGGATGGAGCCCTCTATGACCTCTGCCTGATTCCTGGCCTGTTGATGGAGTGCTCTATCACATCTGACTGAGGCCCCACCAGGGGTTGGAGCCCTCTCTGACCTCTGTCTGAGACTGGGCCTGTGGACAGAGCCTTCTATGACCTCTGACTGACGCCTAGCCCCTGGACGGAGCCCTCCATGATCTCTGTCTGAGGCTGGGCCTGTAGATGGAGCCCTCCATGACCTCTGACTGAGGCTGGGCCTGTGAATAGAGCCCTCTATGACCTCTGACTGAAGCTGGGCCTGTGGATGGAGCCCTCCATGTCCTCTGCCTGAGACTGCGCCTGTGGATGGAGCCCTCCATGACCTCTACCTGAGTATACGCCTGCGGAGGGAGCCCTCTATGATCTCTGATTGAGGCTGGACCTGTGGATGGAGCATCTATGACCTCTGCCTGAGGCTGGGCCTGTGGATGGACCCTCTATGACCTCTTCCTGATTCCTGGTGTGTTGATGGAGTGCTCTAACACATCTGACTGAGACCGCGCCAGGGGTTGCAGCCCTCTCTGACCTCCGTTTGAGTCTGGGCCTATGGACAGAGCCCTCTATGACCCCTGACTGACACGTAGCCTCTGGACGGAGCCCTCCATGATCTCTGTCTGAGGCCGGGCCTGTAGATGGAGCCCTCTGTGACCTCTGACTGAGGCTGGGCCTGTGAATAGAGCCCTCTACGACCCTGACTGAGGCTGGGCCTGTGAATAGAGCCCTCTATGACCCCTGACTGAGGCCGGGCGAGTGGTTGGAGCCCTCCATGACCTCTGTCTGCAGCTAGGCCTGTAGACAGAGCCCTCGATGACCTCTGACTAAGGCTTCGCCTGTGGATGGAGCCCTCTATAACCTCTTATTGAGGTTGGGCCTGTGGAGACATAGCCCTCTATAACCTCTGATTGAGACAGGGCCTGTGGACAAAGCCCATTAGGACATCTACCTGAGGCTGGGCCTGTGGATGGAGCCCTTTATGACCTCCAAATGAGGCCTTGCCTGTGGTGGGGGCACTCTATGACCGCTGACTGAGACCTAGCTACTGGACGGAGCCCTCCATGACCTCTGCCTGAGGCCGAGACTGTGGATGGATCCTTCCATGACCTCTGACTGAGGCTGGGCCTGTGAATGGAGCCCTACATGAACTCTGACTGAGGTGGGCCTGTGGATGGAGTCCTCCATGACCTCTGACGCAGCCTGGGTCTGTGGATGGAGCCCTGTATGACATCTGCCTGAGGCCGGGCCTGTGGATGGAGCCCTGTATGAGATCTGCCCAAGGGTGGGTCTGTGGATGTGCCCTCCATGATCACTGCCTGATGCCAGGCCTGTGGAAGGAGCCCTCCATGACCGGTGCCTGAGGATGGGCCTGTGGATGAAGTCCTCCATGACCTCTGACTGAGGCTGGGCCTGTGAATAGAGCCCTCTATGACCTTTGACTGAAGCTGGGCCTGTGGATGGAGCCCTCCATGTCCTCTACCTGAGACTGCGCCTGTGGATGGAGCCCTCCATGACCTTTACCTAAGTATACGCCTGCGGAGTGAGCCCTCTATGATCTCTGATTGAGGCTGGACCTGTGGATGGAGCATCTATGACCTCTGCCTGAGGCTGGGCCTGTGGATGGACCCTCTATGACCTTTTCCTGATTCCTGGTGTGTTCATGGAGTGCTCTAACACATCTGACTGAGACCGCGCCAGGGGTTGCAGCCCTCTCTGACCTCCGTTTGAGTCTGGGCCTTTGGACAGAGCCCTCTATGACCTCTGACTGACACGTAGGCCTCTGGACGGAGGCCTCCATGATCTCTGTCTGAGGCCGGGCCTGTAGATGGAGCCCTCTGTGACCTCTGACTGAGGCTGGGCCTGTGAATAGAGCCCTCTATGACCCTGACTGAGGCTGGGCCTGTGAATAGAGCCCTCTATTACCCCTGACTGAGGCCGGGCCAGTGGTTGGATCCCTCCATGACCTCTGTCTGCAGCTAGGCCTGTAGACAGAGCCCTCGATGACCTCTGACTAAGGCTTCGCCTGTGGATGGAGCCCTCTATAACCTCTTATTGAGGCTGGGCCTGTGGACATAGCCCTCTATAACCTCTGATTGAGACTGGGCCTGTGGACAAAGCCCATTATGACATCTACCTGAGGCTGGGCCTGTGGATGGAGCCCTTTATGACCTCCAAATGAGGCCTTGCCTGTGGTGGGAGCACTCTATGACCGCTGACTGAAACCTAGCTACTGGATGGAGCCCTCCATGACCTCTGCCTGAGGCCGAGACTGTGGATGGATCCTTCCATGACCTCTGACTGAGGCTGGGCCTGTGAATGGAGCCCTACATGAACTCTGACTGAGGTGGGCCTGTGGATGGAGTCCTCCATGACCGGTGCCTGAGGACAGGCCTGTGGATGAAGTCCTCCATGACCTCTTACTGAGGCTGGGCCTGTGGACGGAGCTCTCTATGACCTCTGAATGAGGCTGAGCCTGTGTTTGGAGCCCTGCATGACCTCTGACTGAGGCTGGGCCTGTGGATGGAGTCCTTCATGACCTCTGGTTTAGGCTGGGTGTGTGGATGGAGCCCTCTATGACCCTGACTGAGGATGGAACTGTGGTTCGAGCCCCCCATGACCTCTGCCTGAAGGCAGGACCTGTGGATGGAGCCCTCCATGACCTCTGATTGAGGCCAGGCCTGTGGATGGAGCCCTCCATGACCTCTGACTCAGACTGGTCCTGTGGATGTAGTCCTCTATGACCGCTGACTGAGGCTGGGCCTGTGGACTGAGCCCTCCATGACCTCTGATTGAGGCCAGACCTGTGGATGGAGCCCTCCATTACCTCTGACTGAGGCTGGACCTGTGGATGGAACCCTCCATAACCTCTGCCTGAGGATAGTTCTACAGATGGAGCCCTCTATGACCTGTGACTGAGGCTGGGCCTTTGTATGGAGTACTCTATGTCCTCTGACTGAGGCTGGTCCTGTGGATGGATCCCTCTATGACCTCTTACTGAGGCTGGGCCTGTGGTTGGAACACACTATGACCTCTGCCTGAGGCTGGGCCTGTGGATGGAGCCCTCTATGACCTCTGCCTGATTCCTGGCCTGTTGATGGAGTGCTCTATCACATCTGACTGAGGCCCCACCATGGGTTGGAGCCCTCTCTGACCTCTGTCTGAGACTGGGCCTGTGGACAGAGCCTTCTATGACATCTGACTGACGCCTAGACCCTGGACAGAGCCCTCCATGATCTCTGTCTGAGGCTGGGCCTGTGGATGGAGCCCTCCATGACCTCTACCTGAGTATACGCCTGCGGAGGGAGCCCTCTATGATCTCTGATTGAGGCTGGACCTGTGGATGGAGCATCTATGACCTCTGTCTGAGGCTCGGCCTGTGGATGGACCCTCTATGACCTCTTCCTGATTCCTGGTGTGTTGATGGAGTGCTCTAAAACATCTGACTGAGACCGCGCCAGGGGTGGCAGCCCTCTCTGACCCTCGTTTGAGTCTGGGCCTGTGGACATAGCCCTCTATAACCTCTGATTGAGACTGGGCCTGTGGACAAAGCCCATTAGGACATCTACCTGAGGCTGGGCCTGTGGTTGGAGCCCTTTATGACCTCCAAATGAGGCCTTGGCTGTGGTGGGGGCACTCTATGACCGCTGACTGAGACCTAGCTACTGGACGGAGCCCTCCATGACCTCTGCCTGAGGCCTAGACTGTGGATGGATCCTTCCATGACCTCTGACTGAGGCTGGGCCTGTGAATGGAGCCCTACATGAACTCTGACTGAGGTGGGCCTGTGGATGGAGTCCTCCATGACCTCTGATGCAGCCTGGGTCTGCGGATGGAGCCCTCTATGACATCTGCCAGAGGCCGGGCCCGGGATGGAGCTCTGTATGACATCTGCCTGAGGCCGGGCCTGTGGATGGAGCCCTGTATGAGATCTGCCCAAGGGTGGGCCTGTGGATGAGCCCTCCATGATCACTGCCTGATGCCAGGCCTGTGGAAGGAGCCCTCCATGACCGGTGCCTGAGGACGGGCCTGTGGATGAAGTCCTCCATGACCTCTTACTGAGGCTGGGCCTGTGGACGGAGCTCTCTATGACCTCTGAATGAGGCTGAGCCTTTGTTTGGAGCCCTGCATGACCTCTGACTGAGGCTGGGCCTGTGGATGGAGTCCTTCATGACCTCTGGGTTAGGCTGGGTGTGTGGATGGAGCCCTCTATGACCCTGACTGATGATGGAACTGTGGTTTGAGCCCCCATGACCTCTGCCTGAAGGCAGGGCCTGTGGTTGGAGCCCTCCATGACCTCTGATTGAGGCCAGGCCTGTGGATGGAGCCCTCCATGGCCTCTGACTCAGACTGGTCCTGTGGATGTAATCCTCTATGACCGCTGACTGAGGCTGGGCCTGTGGACTGAGCCCTCCATGACCTCTGATTGAGGCCAGACCTGTGGATGGAGCCCTCCATTACCTCTGACTGAGGCTGGACCTGTGGATGGAACCCTCCATAACCTCTGGCTGAGGATAGTTTTACAGATGGAGCACTCTATTACCTATGACTGAGGCTGGACCTTTGTATGGAGTACTCTATGTCCTCTGACTGAGTCTGGTTCTGTGGAATGACCCCTCTATGACCTCTTACTGAGGCTGGGCCTGTGGTTGGAACGCACTATGACCTCTGCCTGAGGCTGGGCCTGTGGATGGAGCCCTCTATGACCTCTGCCTGATCCCTGGCCTGTTGATGGAGTGCTCTATCACATCTGACTGAGGCCCCACCAGGGGTTGGAGCCCTCTCTGACCTAAGTCTGAGACTGGGCCTGTGGACAGAGCCTTCTATGACCTCTGACTGACGCCTAGCCCCTGGACGGAGCCCTCCATGATCTCTGTCTGAGGCTGGGCCTGTAGATGGAGCCCTCCATGACCTCTGACTGAGGCTGGGCCTGTGGATAGAGCCCTCTATGACCTCTGACTGAAGCTGGGCCTGTGGATGGAGCCTTCCATGTCCTCTGCCTGAGGCTGGGCCTGTAATGGAGTAATCTATGACCACAGACTAAGGCCAGGCTTATGGATAGAGCCCTCTGTGACCCCTGACAGAGAACGGGCCAGTGGTCGGAGCCCTCCATGACCTCTGTCTGAGGCTACGCTTGTGGACGGCACCCTCTATTACCTCTGACTAAGGCTTCGCCTGTGGATGGAGCCCTCTATAAGCTCTTATTGAGGCTGGCCTTGTAAACATAGCCCTCTATAACCTCTGATTGAGACAGGGCCTGTGGACAAGGCCCATTTTGACATCTACCTGAGGCTGGGCCTGTGGATGAAGCCCTTTATGACCTCCAACTGAGGCCTTGCCTGTGTTGGGAGCCCTCTATGACCTCTGCTTGAGTCTGGGCCTGTGGACAGAGCCCTCCATGACCTCTGATTGAGGCCAGACCTGTGGATGGAGCCCTCCATTACCTCTGATTGAGGCCAGACCTGTGGATGGAGCCCTCCATTACCTCTGACTGAGGCTGGACCTGTGGATGGAACCCTCCATAACCTCTGCCTGAGGATAATTCTACAGATGGAGCACTCTATGACCTATGACTGAGGCTGGGCCTTTGTATGGAGTACTCTATGTCCTCTGACTGAGTCTGGTCCTGTGGATGGACCCCCCTATGACCTCTTACTGAGGCTGGGCCTGTGGTTGGAATGCTCTATGACCTCTGCCTGAGGGTGGGCCTGTGGATGGAGCCCTCTATGACCTCTGCCTGATTCCTGGCCTGTTGATGGAGTGCTCTATCACATCTGACAGAGGCCCCACCAGGGGTGGAGCCCTCTCTGACCTAAGTCTGAGACTGGGCCTGTGGACAGAGCCTTCTATGACGTCTGACTGACGCCTAGCCCCTGGCCGGAGCCCTCCATGATCTCTGTCTGAGGCTGGCCCTGTAGATGGAGCCCTCCATGACCTCTGACTGAGGCTGGGCCTGTGAATAGAGCCCTCTATGACCTCTGACTGAAGCTGGGCCTGTGGATGGAGCCCTCCATGTCCTCTGCCTGAGACTGCGCCTGTGGATGGAGCCCTCCATGACCTCTACCTGAGTATACGCCTGCGGAGGGAGCCCTCTATGATCTCTGATTGAGGCTGGACCTGTGGATGGAGCATCTATGACCTCTGACTGAGGCTGGGACTGTGGAAGGATCCCTCCATGTCCTTTAACTGAGGCTGGGCTTGTGGATACAGCCCTCTATGACCTCTGCCTGAGGCTGGGCCTGTAATGGAGTCATCTATGACCACAGACTAAGGCCGGGCTTATGGATAGAGCCCTCTATGACCCCTGACTGAGGCCGGGCCAGTGGTCGGCGCCCTCCATGACCTCTGTCTAGGCTACGCTTGTGGACGGAACCCCCTATGACCTCTGACTAAGGCTTCGCCTGTGGATGGAGCCCTTTATAAGCTCTTATTGAGGCTGGCCTTGTAAACATAGCCCTCTATAACCTCTGATTGAGACAGGGCCTGTGGACAAGGCCCATTATGACATCTACCTGAGGCTGGGCCTGTGGATGAAGCCCTTTCTGACCTCCAACTGAGGCCTTGCCTGTGGTGGGAGCCCTCTTTGACCTCTGCTTGAGTCTGGGCCTGTGGACAGAGCCCTCCATGACCTCTGCCTTTGTCCCGGCCTGTAGATGAAGCACTCCATGACCTCTGCCTGATGCTGGGTCTGTGGTTGGAACGCTCTATGACCTCTGCCTGAGGCTGGGCCTGTGGATGGAGCCCTCTATGACCTCTGACTGATTCTGTGTTGATGGAGTGCTCTAACACATCTGACTGAGACGCGGCTAGGGGTTGCATCCCTCTCTGACCTCCGTTTGAGTCTGGTCCTGTGGACAGAGCCCTCTATGATCTCTGACTGACACGTAGCCTCTGGACGGAGCCCTCCATGATCTCTGTCTGAGGCCGGGCCTGTAGATGGAGCCCTCTGTGATCTCTGATTGAGGCTGGGCCTGTGAATAGAGCCCTCTATGACCCTGACTGAGGCTGGGCCAGTGGTTGGATCCCTCCATGACCTCTGTCTGCAGCTAGGCCTATAGACAGAGCCCTCAATGACCTCTGACTAAGGCTTCGCCTGTGGATGAAGTCCTCCATGACCTCTTACTGAGGCTGGGCCTGTGGACGGAGCTCTCTATGACCTCTGAATGAGGCTGAGCCTGTGTTTGGAGCCCTCCATGACCTCTGACTGAGGCTGGGCCTGTGGACTGAGCCCTCCATGACCTCTGATTGAGGCCAGACCTGTGGATGGAGCCCCCCATGACCTCTGACTGAGGCTGGACCTGTGGATGGAACCCTCCATAACCTCTGCCTGAGGATAGTTCTACAGATGGAGCCCTCTATGACCTGTGACTGAGGCTGGGCCTTTGTATGGAGTACTCTATGTCCTCTGACTGAGGCTGGTCCTGTGGATGGACCCCTCTATGACCTCTTACTGAGGCTGGGCCTGTGGACGGAGCTCTCTATGACCTCTAAATGAGGCTGAGCCTGTGTTTGGAGCCCTCCATGACCTCTGACTGAGGCTGGGCCTGTGGATGGAACCCTCCATAACCTCTGCCTGAGGATAGTTCTACAGATGGACCTCTCTATGACCCCTTACTGAGGCTGGGCCTGTGGTTGGAACGCACTATGACCTCTGCCTGAGGGTGGGCCTGTGGATGGAGCCCTCTATGACCTCTGCCTGATTCCTGGCCTGTTGATGAAGTGCTCTATCACATCTGACTGAGGCCCCACCAGGGGTTGGAGCCCTCTCTGACCTCTGTCTGAGACTGGGCCTGTGGACAGAGCCTTCTATGACCTCTGACTGACGCCTAACCCCTGGACGGAGCCCTCCATGATCTCTGTCTGAGGCTGGGCCTGTAGATGGAGCCCTCCATGACCTCTGACTGAGGCTGGGCCTGTGAATAGAGCCCTCTATGACCTTTGACTGAAGCTGGGCCTGTGGATGGAGCCCTCCATGTCCTCTGCCTCAGACTGCGCCTGTGGATGGAGCCCTCCATGACCTTTACCTGAGTATACGCCTGCGGAGGGAGCCCTCTATGATCTCTGATTGAGGCTGGACCTGTGGATGGAGCATCTATGACCTCTGCCTGAGGCTGGGCCTGTGGATGGACCCTCTATGACCTCTTCCTGATTCCTGGTGTGTTCATGGAGTGCTCTAACACATCTGACTGAGACCGCGCCAGGGGTTGCAGCCCTCTCTGACCTCCGTTTGAGTCTGGGCCTGTGGACAGAGCCCTCTATGACCTCTGACTGACACGTAGCCTCTGGACGGAGGCCTCCATGATCTCTGTCTGAGGCCGGGCCTGTAGATGGAGCCCTCTGTGACCTCTGACTGAGGCTGGGCCTGTGAATAGAGCCCTCTATGACACTGACTGCGGCTGGGCCTGTGAATAGAGCCCTCTATTACCCCTGCCTGAGGCGGGGCGAGTGGTTGGAGCCCTCCATGACCTCTGTCTGCAGCTAGGCCTGTAGACAGAGCCCTCGATGATCTCTGACTAAGGCTTCGCCTGTGGATGGAGCCCTCTATAACCTCTTATTGAGGCTGGGCCTGTGGACATAGCCCTCTATAACCTCTGATTGAGACTGGGCCTGTGGACAAAGCCCATTATGACATCTACCTGAGGCTGGGCCTGTGGATGGAGCCCTTTATGACCTCCAAATGAGGCCTTGCCTGTGGTGGGAGCACTCTATGACCGCTGACTGAGACCTAGCTACTGGACGGAGCCCTCCATGACCTCTGCCTGAGGCCGAGACTGTGGATGGATCCTTCCATGAACTCTGACTGAGGTGGGCCTGTGGATGGAGTCCTCCATGACCTCTGACGCAGCCTGGGTCTGTGGATGGAGCCCTGTATGACATCTGCCTGAGGCCGGGCCTGTGGATGGAGCCCTGTATGAGATCTGCCCAAGGGTGGGTCTGTGGATGAGCCCTCCATGATCACTGCCTGATGCCAGGCCTGTGGAAGGAGCCCTCCATGACCGGTGCCTGAGGACGGGCCTGTGGATGAAGTCCTCCATGACCTCTTACTGAGGCTGGGCCTGTGGACGGAGCTCTCTATGACCTCTGAATGAGGCTGAGCCTGTGTTTGGAGCCCTGCATGACCTCTGACTGAGGCTGGGCCTGTGGATGGAGTCCTTCATGACCTCTGGTTTAGGCTGGGTGTGTGGATGGAGCCCTCTATGACCCTGACTGAGGATGGAACTGTGGTTCGAGCCACCCATGACCTCTGCCTGAAGACAGGACCTGTGGATGGAGCCCTCCATGACCTCTGATTGAGGCCAGGCCTGTGGATGGAGCCCTCCATGACCTCTGACTCAGACTGGTCCTGTGGATGTAATCCTCTATGACCGCTGACTGAGGCTGGGCCTGTGGACTGAGCCCTCCATGACCTCTGATTGAGGCCAGACCTGTGGATGGAGCCCTCCATTACCTCTGACTGAGGCTGGACCTGTGGATGGAACCCTCCATAACCTCTGCCTGAGGATAGTTCTACAGATGGAGCCCTCTATGACCTGTGACTGAGGCTGGGCCTTTGTATGGAGTACTCTATGTCCTCTGACTGAGTCTAGTCCTGTGGATGGACCCCCCTATGACCTCTTACTGAGGCTGGGCCTGTGGTTGGAAAGCTCTATGACCTCTTCCTGAGGCTGGGCCTGTGGATGGAGCCCTCTATGACCTCTGCCTGATTCCTGGACTGTTGATGGAGTGCTCTATCACATCTGACTGAGGCCGCACCAGGGGTGGAGCCCTCTCTGACCTAAGTCTGAGACTGGGCCTGTGGACAGAGCCTTCTATGACCTCTTACTGACGCCTAGCCCCTGGCCAGAGCTCTCCATGATCTCTGTCTGAGGCTGGGCCTGTAGATGGAGCCCTCCATGACCTCTGACTGAGGCTGGGCCTGTGAATAGAGCCCTCTATGACCTCTGACTGAAGCTGGGCCTGTGGATGGAGCCCTCCATGTCCTCTGCCTGAGACTGCGCCTGTGGATGGAGCCCTCCATGACCTCTACCTGAGTATACGCCTGCGGAGGGAGCCCTCTATGATCTCTGATTGAGGCTGGACCTGTGGATGGAGCATCTATGACCTCTGACTGAGGCTGGGACTGTGGAAGGATCCCTCCATGTCCTCTTACTGAGGCTGGGCTTGTGGATACAGCCCTCTATGACCTCTGCCTGAGGCTGGGCCTGTAATGGAGTCATCTATGACCACAGACTAAGGCCGGGCTTATGGATAGAGCCCTCTATGACCCCTGACTGAGGCCGGGCCAGTGGTCGGAGCCCTCCATGACCTCTGTCTGAGGCTACGCTTGTGGACGGAACCCCCTATGACCTCTGACTAAGGCTTCGCCTGTGGATGGAGCCCTTTATAAGCTCTTATTGAGGCTGGCCTTGTAAACATAGCCCTCTATAACCTCTGATTGAGACAGGGCCTGTGGACAAGGCCCATTATGACATCTACCTGAGGCTGGGCCTGTGGATGAAGCCCTTTATGACCTCCAACTGAGGCCTTGCCTGTGGTGGGAGCCCTCTATGACCTCTGCTTGAGTCTGGGCCTGTGGACAGAGCCCTCCATGACCTCTGCCTTTGTCCGGGCCTGTATATGAAGCACTCCATGACCTCTGCCTGAGGCTGGGCCTTTGGATGGACCCCTCTATGACCTCTGACAGAGGATGGGCATGTGGATGGAGCCCTCCAGGACCTCTGCCAGAGGCTGGGTCTGTGGACATAGCCCTCCATGTTCTCTTTCTGAAGCTGGGCTTGAGGATGGAGCCCTCCATGTCCTTTGACTGAGGCTCGGTCTGTGGATGGAGCCCTCCATGACCTCTTACTGAGAGTGGGGCTGTGGAAGGAGCCCCATATGACCTCTGCCTGAGGTTAGGCCCATGGATGGAGCCCTCCATGACCTCTGCCTGAGGCTGGACCAGTGGATGGGCCCTCCTTTACCTCTAACTGAGGCTGGGCCAGTGGATGGGCCCTCCTTACCTCTAACTGAGGCTGGGACTGTGGATGGAGCCCTCCATGACCTCTGCCTGAGGCTGGGCCAGTGGATTGGCCCTCCATTACATCTGACTGAGGGTGGGCCTATGAATGGACCCTCTATGACCTCTGACTGAGCCTGGGCATATGGGTGGAGCCTTCAATGTCCTCTGTGTGAGGCTGGGTCTGTTGACTGAGCCTTCCGTGACCTCTGCCTATGGCCGTTCCTGTAGTTGGAGCCCTCCATGTCCTCTGCCTGAGTATAGGCCTGAAGATGGAGGCCTTAATGACCTATGACTGAGGCTGAGCCTGTCAATGGAGTCCTTTACGAACTTTGAATGAGGCTGGGATCTATGGATGGAATCCTCTATGACCTCTGAGTGAGGGTGCTCCTGTGGTTGGAGCCTTCCATGACCTCTGACTGAGGCTGGGCCTCTGGATGAAGCCATCCGGGACCTCGGCCTGAAGCCGGACCTGTGCTTGGAGTACTCTATGTCATCTGCCTGAGGCCAGGCAGTTGATGGAACCCTCTATGACCTCTGACTGAGACTGGGCCTGTAGTTGGGACACTCCATGACCTCTGACTGAGGCTGGGCCTGTGGACTAATCCCTCCATGTCCTCTGCCTGAGACTGCGCCTGTGGATGGAGCCCTCCATGACCTCTATCTGAGTATACACCTGCGGAGGGAGCCCTCCATGACCTCTGACTGAGGCTGGTTCTGCGAATAGAGCTCTCTTATGTCCTCTGACTAAAGTTAGGCCTGTGGACGTAGCTCTCCATGACATCTTCCTGAGGCTGGGCCTATGCATGTAGCCCTCTATGACCTCTGACTGAGGCTGGTCCTGTGGATCTAGCCCGCCATGACCTCTGTGTGAGGCTGGGCCTGTTGACCAAGCATTCCATGACCTCTGCCTGCGGCCAGTCCTGTGGATGGAGCCCTCCATGTCCTCTGCCTGAGAATAGTCCTGCAGATGGAGGCCTCTATTACCTCTCACTGAGGCTAAGCCTCTGAATGGAGCCCTCTATGACCTTTGATTGAGGCTTGGTCTGTGGACGGATTTCTCCATGACATCTGCTGGAGGCTGGGTCTGTGGATGGAGCCCTCCATGTCCTCTGCATAAGGCTGGGCCTTTCTATAGAGCCCTCTATGTCCTCTGAGTGAGGCTGATCCTGTGGATGGACCCCTCTATGATCTCTGACTGATGATGGGCATGTGGACTGAGCCCGCCATGACCTCTGCCTGAGGCTGGGCCTTTTTTTTTGGAGCCCTCTGTGTCCTCTGACTGAGGCTTGTCCTGTGGATGGACCCCTCTATGACCTCTGACTGAGGGTGGGCCTGTGGACAGAGCCCTCCATGTTCTCTGACTAAAGCTGGGCTTGAGGATGGAGCCCTCCATGTCCTCTGACTGAGGCTGGGTCTGTGTATGGAGCCCTCCATGACCTCTTACTGAGAGTGGGGCTGTGGAAGGAGCCCTATATAACCTCTGCCTGAGGTTAGGCCCGTAGATGGAGCCCTCCATGACCTCTGCCTGAGACTGGGCCATGGATGGGCCCTCCTTTACCTCTAAATGTGGGTGGGCCTGTGGATGTAGCCCTCTATGACCACTGACTGAGGCTGGTCCTGTTGTTGGAGCCCTCCATGACCTCTGGCTCAAGCTGTGCCTGCGGACAGAGCCTTCAATGACCTCTGACTGAGGCTTGGCATGTGAATGCAACCCTCTATAACCTCTGCCTGAGGCCGGTTTTTTGGATGGAGCCCTAAATAACCTTTGGCTGAGAATGGGCCTTTGGATTAAGCCCTCCATTACTTCTGACATAGGCCGGGCGTGTGAATGAAGCCTTCCATTACCTCTGATTGAGGCTGGTCGGTGGATGGAGCCCTCCATAACCTCTGCCTGAGGATAATTATGCAGATGGAGCCCTCTATGACCTCTGACTGAGGCTCGGCCTGTGGACGGAGCTCTCCATGACCTCTACCTCATGCTTGGCCTGTGGATGGAGACCTCTATGTACCATGTCTGAGGCTGAGCCTGTGGTTGGAGCCCTCCATGACCTCTGACTGAGGCTGGGCCTGTGGATGTAGCCCTCTATGACATCTGCCTGAGGCCTGACCTCTGGACGGAGCCCTCCATGACCCCTGCCTGAGGCTGGGCCAGTGGATGGGCCCTCCATTACCTCTGACTGAGGGTGGGCCTGTGGATGGAGCCCTCTATGACCTCTGACTGAGGCTGGGCATGTAGATGGAGCCTTCCATGTCCTCTGTGTGAGGCTGGGCCTGTTGACTGAGCCCTTCGTGACCTCTGCCTGAGGCCAGGCCTGTGGATGGAGCCGTCCATGACCTCTTCCTGAGTGTAGGCCTGTGGATGGAGCCCTCTATGACCTGTGAGTGAGGCTGGGTCTGTGGCTGGAGCCCTCTATCACCTCAAACTGAGGCTGGGCCTGGAGACGGAGCTCTCCATGACCTCGGCCTGAGACTAGGCCTGTGGATGGAGCCCTCCATGTCCTCTGACTGAGGCTGGGCCTGTGGATGCGGCCCTCCATGACCTCTGAATGAGGCTGGGCCTGTGGATGGAGCCCTATATGACCTCTGCCTGAGGTTGGACCTGTGGATCGAGCCTCCATGACCTCTGACTGAAGCTGGGCCTGTGAATGGAGCCCTCCATGACCTTTGACTGAGGCTAGGCCTCTGGATTAAGCCCAGTGTGACCTCTGCCTCAGGCCGCGCCTGTGCATAGAGCTCTCTATGACCTCTGACTGAGGCTGGGCCTGTGGATGGAGCCCTCTATGACCTCTGACTAAGGCCGAGCCTGTGAATGGAGCCCTCCATGAACTCTGATTGCAGCTCGGTCTGTGGACGGAGGCCTCTATGATCTCTGACTGAGGCCGGGACTGTAGATGGAGCCCTCTATGACCTCTGATTGAGGCCAGGCCTGTGCATGGAGCCCTCCATTGCCTCTGACTGAGGATAGTTCTGCGGATGGAGCCCTCTATGACCTTTGACTGAGGCTGCGCCTTGGACAGAGCTCTCCATGACCTCTGCCTGAGGTTGGGGCTGTGGCTGGAGCCCTCCATGTACTCTGACTGAGGCTGGGCCTGGGGAATGAGCCCTCCATGACCTCTTACTGAGGCTGGTCCTATGGATATAATCATCTATGACCACTGACTGATTCTGGGTCTGTGGATGGGCCCTCCATGTCCACTTTCTGAGGCTGGGCCTAGTAGTTGGAGCCCTCCATGACCTCGTACTGAGGTTGGGCCTGTGGATGGAGCACTACATGTCCTCTGACTGAGACTGGGCCTGCGGAGGGAGCCCTCTATGAACTCTGACCGTGGATGGGCATGTGGAAGGATCCCTCCATGACCTCTGACTGAGGCTGGTTTTGTGGTTGGAGCGGTCCATTACCTCGGACTGAGGGTGGGCCTGTGGATGGAGGCCTCTATGACTTCTGACTGAGGCTGGGCATGTGGATGGAGCCCTCCATGAACTCTGTGTGAGGCTGGGCCTGTTGACTGAGCCTTCCATGACCTCTGCCTGAGGCCGGTCCTATGGATGGAGCCCTCCATGTCTGCTGCCTGAGAATAGGCCTGCAGATGGAGGCCTTTATTACCTCTGACTGAGGCTGAGCCTGTGAATGGAGCCCTCTATGACTTTTGAATGAGGCCTGTCCTGTGCACGGAGTTCTCCATGACCTCTGACTGAGGCTAGGCCTGTGGATGGAGCCCTCTATAACCACTGCCTAAATCCTGGCCTGTGGATGGAGCCCTCTATGACCTCTGAGTGAGGCCGGACCAGTTGTTGGAGCCCTTCATGACCTCTATCTGAGGCTGGGCCTGTGGATGGAACCCCTATTGACGTTTGATTGAGGCTGGGATCTGTGAATGAAATGCTCTATGACCTCTGACTGAGGCTGGTCCTGTGGTTGGAACCTTCCATGACCTCTGACTGAGGCTGGGCCTCTGGATGAAGCCCTCCATGACCTCTGTATGAAGCCGGGCCTGTGCTTGGAGTGTCTATGACCACTGCCTAAGGCCGCTCCTGTGGATGGAGTGCTCTCTGACCTCTGACTGAGGCTGGGCCTGTGAATGGAGCCCTCCATGACCTCTACCTGAGGCCGGGCCTGTGAATGGAGCCCTCCATGACCTCTGAATGAGGGTGGTCCTGTGGATGGAGCGCTCTATGAATTCTGACTGAGGCTGGTCCTGTGGAAGGAGGCCTCTAAGATCTCTGACTGAGGCCGGGCCTGTGGATGGAGCCCTCTATGACCTCTGACTGAGTCTGGCCCTGTGGACGGAGCTCTCCATGACATCTGCCTGAGGCTGGGCCTGTGAATGGAGCCATCCATGTACTCTTACTGAGGCTTGGCTTGCAGATGGAGCGCTCCATGACCTCTGACCGAGTCTGGTCCTGTGGATATAATCATCTATGACCGCTGACTGAGACTTGGCCTGTGGATGGAGCCCTCAATGTCCACTGACTGCGGCTTGGCCGGTGGATGGAGCCCTCCATGACCTCTGCCTGAGGCCTGGCCTGTGGATGGAGCCCGCTATGACATCTGACTGAGGCCGGACCAGTTGGTGGAGCCCTCCATGACCTCTGTCTGAGGCTCGGCCTGTGGATGGAGCCCCTATTGACTTCTCACTGAGGCTGGGATCTGTGGATGGAATCCTCTATGAACTCTGTGAGGCTGATCCTATGTAGGAGCCTTCCATGACCTCTGATGGAGGCTGGGCCTCTGGATGGAGCCCTCGATAACCTCTGCCTGAAGCCAGGCCTGTGCTTGGAGGGCTCTATGACCTCTGCCTGAGGACCGGCCTGTTGATAGAGACCTCTATGACCTCTG
>JAJQQW010000024.1:32002620-32036800 GCA_025583905.1 Ia io | reverse complement strand
ACATGGAGGGATCCTTCCACAGTCCCAGCCTCAGTCAGAGGTCATAGATGCTCCATCCACAGGTCCAGCCTCAATCAGAGATCATAGAGGGCTCCCTCCGCAGGCATATACTCAGGTAGAGGTCATGGAGGGCTCCATCCACAGGCGCAGTCTCAGGCAGAGGACATGGAGGGCTCCGTCCACAGGCCCAGCCTCAGTCAGAGGTCATAGAGGGCTCCATTCACAGGCCTCGCCTCAGTCAGAGGTCATGGAGAGGTTCATCTACAGGCCCGGCCTCAGGCAGAGGTCATGGAGGGCGCTGTCCAAAGGCCCAGCTTCAATCAGATGTCATTGTGGGCTCCATTCACAGTCCCAGCCTCAGGTAGTGGTCATAGAGGGCTCTAACCACTGGCCGGACGTCAGTCAGAGGTCATAGAGGACTCCATCAACAGGTACATCCTCAGGCAGATATCATGGAGAGCTCCGTCCACAGGCCCAACCTCAGTCAGAGGTCATAGAGGGCTCTATTCACAGGTTCAGCCTCAGTCAGAGGACATAGAGGGCTCCATACCAAGGCCCAGCCTCAGGCAGAAGTCATGGAGGGCTCCATCTACTGGCCCGGCCTCAGTCAGAGGTCATAGAGGGCTCCACCCACAGATAGAGGTCATAGAGGGCTGTATCCACAGACCCAGCCTCAGACAGAGGTCATTGAGGGCTCCAACAACTGGCACGGCCTCAGTCAGAGGACATAGAGGGCTCCATCCACAGGCCAGGCCTCAGTTAGGTCATAGAGGGTTCTATCCACAGGCCCAGCCTCATTCAGAGGTCATGGAGGGCTACATCCACAGGCCCAGCCTCAATCAGAAGACATGGAGGGCTCCATCCATAGGCCCAGCCTAAGGCAGATGTCATGGAGAACTGTCCACAGACCAAGACTCATTCGAAGGTCATAGAGGGCTCCATTCACAGGCTCAGCCTCAGTCAGAGGTAATAGAGGCCTCCATCTGAAGGCCTATTCTCAGGCAGAGGACATGGACGGCTCCATCCACAGGACCGGCCTCAGGCAGAGGTAATGGAAGGCTCAGTCAAGAGGCCCAGCCTCACACAGAGGTCATGGAGGGCTCCATCCTCATGCCCAGCCTCAGTCAGAGGTCATAGAGGCCTCCATCCACAGTCCCACCTTCAGTCAGAGGTAATGGAGGGCTCCAACCACAAAACCCCCTAAGTGAGAGGTCATGGAGGGCTCCGTCCACATGCCAATCCGTGGTCGGAGTTCATAAAGGGCTCCCTCCACAGGCCCATTCTCAGTCAGAGGGCATGGAGTGCTCCATCCACAGGCCCAATCTAGGTGAGAGGTCATGGAGGGCACCGTCCCAAGGCCAGGCCTCAGGCAGATGTTATAGAGGGCTACATCCACAGGCCCAGCCTCATTCAGAGGTCATCAGGGCTCCAACCACAGGCCCAGCCTCAGTCAGTGGACATCGAAGGCTCCATCCACAGGCCCAGCCTCAGTCAGAGGTTATAGACGATTATATCCACAGGACCAGCCTCAGTAAGAAGACATGGAGTCCTCCATCCACAGGCCCAAACTAGGTCAGAGGCCATGGAGGGCACCGTCCAGAGGCCAGGTCTCAGGCTGATGTTATAGAGGGCTACATCCACAGGCCCAGCTCATTCAGAGGTCATGGAGGGCTCCAACCACAGACCCAGCCTCAGCCAGTGGACATCGAGGGCTTCATCCACAGGCCCAGCCTAAGTCAGTGGTCATAGATGATTATATCCACAGGACCAGCCTCAGTCAGAGGTCATGGAGGGCTCCATCCGCAGGCCCAGCCTCAGTCAGAGTACATGGAGAGCTCCGTCCACAGGCCCAGTCTCAGTCAGAGGTCATAAGGGTTCCATCCGTAGAACTATCCTCAGGCAGAGATCATGGAGGGCTCCATTCACAAGTCCGGCCTCAGTCAGAGGTCATAGAGGGCTCCACCCACAGGCCCAGCCTCAGTCAGAGGTCATACAGTGCTCCGTCCACAGGAGCGGCCTCAGGCAGAGGTCATAGTGGGCTCAATCCAAAGGTCCAGCCTCAGTCACATGTCATGGAGGGCTTCATCTTAAAAGCCGCCTTCAAGGCAGAGGTCATAGAGGCTTCCATCCACATGCCAAGCCTTAGTCAGAGGGCATAGAAGGCTCCGTCCGCAGTCCCAGCTTGAGCCAGAGGTCATGGAGGGCTCCAACCACAGGGCCAGCCTCAGTCGGAGGTCATAGAGGGCTCCATCCACAGGCCCAGCCTCAGGCAGATGTCATGGGGAGCTCCGTCCACAGGCCCAACCTCAGTCAGAGGTCATAGAGGGCTCTATTCACAGGCCCAGCCTCATTCAGAGCTCATGGAGGACGTCCACCTACAGACCAAGCCTCAGACAGAGGTAATAGAGGGCTGAGGGCTCCAGTGTCAGTCAGAGTACATGGAGGGCTCCGTCCTCACTCAGTCAGAGGTCATAGAGGCTCCATCCACAGGACCAGCCTCAGTCAGAGGACATGGACAGGTCAGAGGTCATGGAGGGCACCGTCCAGAGGCCAGGCCTCAGATGTTATAGAGGCTACATCCACAGGCCCAGCCTAAGTCAGCGGTCATTGACAATTATATCCACAGGCCCAGCCTCAGTCAGAGGTCATGGAGGGCCAACCACAGACCCAGCATCAGTCAGTGGACATCGAGGGCTCCCACAGGCCCAGCCTCAGTCAGAGGTCCAATTATATCCACAGCCCCAGCCTCAGTCAGAGGTCATAGAGGGCTCCATCCACAGGAGCGGCCTCAGTCAGAGGTCAGTGGGCTCAATCAGGCAGCCTCAGTCAAATGTCATGGAGGGCTTCATCCAAAAAGCCAGACTCACAGAGGTCCAAGAGGCCTCAGTCAGAGGTCAGAGGTCATAGAAGGCTCCATCCGCAGGCCCAGCTTGAGCCAGAGGTCATGGAGGGCTCCAACCACAGGACCAGCCTCAGTCTGAGGTCATAGAGGGCTACATCCACAGGCCCAGCCTCAGGCAGATGTCATGGAGAGCTCCGTCCACAGGCCCAACCTCAGTCAGAGGTCATAGAGGGCTCTATTCACAGGCTTAGCCTCAGTCAGAGGTCTTGGAGGGCTTCATCTACAGTCCAGGCCTTAGACAGAGGTCATAGAGGGCTGTATATACAAGCCCAGCCTCAGTCAGAGGTCATAGAGGTTCCATCCACAGGTCCAGCCTCAGTCAGAGATCATAGAGGGCTCCCTCCACAGGCGTATATTCAGGTAGAGGTCATGGAGGGCTCCATCCACATGCCCATCTCTGTCAGAGGTCAAAGATGGTCAGGCCCACCCTCAGTCAGAGGTAATGGAGGCTCCTCCCAGCCCACAGAGGTCATGGAGGGCTCCATTCTCAGTTCATAGAGGGAAGGGCATGGAGTGCTCCATCCACAGGCCCAATCTAGGTGAGAGGTCATGGAGGGCACCGTCCAGAGGCCAGGCCTCAGGCAGATGTTATAGAGGGCTCCATCCACAGGCCCAGCCTCATTCAGAGGTCATGGAGGGCTCCAACCACAGGCCCAGCCTCAGTCAGTGGACATCGAAGGCTCCATCCACAGGCCCAGCCTCAGTCAGCTGTCATAGACGATTATATCCACAGGACCAGCCTCAGTCAGAGGTCATGGAGGGCTCCATCCACAGGCCCAGCCTCAGTCAGAGGTCATAGAGAGCTCCATCCACAGGCCCAGCCTCAGTCAGAGGTCATGAGAGGGCTCCATCCACAGGCCCAGCCTCAGTCAGAGGTCATGGAGGGCTCCATCCACAGAATCAGCCTCAGGCAGAGGTCATGGAGGGCTCCATCCACAGGCCCAGCCTCAGTCAGAGGTCATGGAGGGCTCCATCCACAGGCCCAGCCTCAGTCAAAGGTCATGGAGGGCTCCATCCCACAGGCCCAGCCTCAGGCAGAGGTCATGGAGGGCTCCATCCACAGGCCAGAGCCCAGGAGGCTCAGTCAGAGGTCATAGAGGTCTTCCATCCACACACCACAGCCCCCAGCCTCAGTCAGAGGTCATAGAGGGCTCCATCCACAGGCCCAGCCTCAGTCAGAGGTCATAGAGGGCTCCATCCACAGGCCCCAGCAGCCTCAGTCAGAGGTCATAGAGGGCTCCATCCACAGGCCCAGCCTCAGTCAGAGGTCATGGAGGGCTCCATCCACAGGCCAGGCCTCCTCAGGCATAGGTCATAGAGGGCTCCAGAGGTCATCCACACAGGCCCAGCCTCAGTCAGAGATCATAGAGGGCTCCATCCACAGGTAGCCCAGCCTCAGGTCAGAGGTCAGTTCATAGAGGGCTCCATCCACAGGCCTGGCCTCAGGCAGAGGTCATAGAGGGCTCCATCCACAGGGCCCAGGCCTCAGGTCAGAGGTCATGGAGGGCTCCATCCACAGTGTCCAGCCTCAGGTCAGAGGTCATAGAGGGCTCCATCCACAGGCCCAACCTCAGTCACAGGTCATGGAGGTCATGGAGGGCTCCATCCACAGCCCAGCCTCAGTCAGAGGTCATAGAGGGCTCCATCCACAGGCCCAGCCTCAGTCAGAGGTCATGGAGGGCTCCATCCACAGGCCCAGCCTCAGACAGAGGTCATGGAGGGCTCCATCACACAGGCCTAGCCTCAGGTCAGAGGTCATGGAGGGCTCTGTCCACAGGCCCAGCCTCAGTCAGAGGTCATAGAAGGGCTCCAGTCCACAGGCCCAGCCTCAGTCAGAGGTCATAGAGGACTCCATCACAGGCCAGGCCTCAGGCAGTGGTCATAGAGGGCTCCATCCACAGGCCCAGCCTCAGCAGAGGTCATAGAGGGCTCCATCCACAGGCCCAGCCTCAGGCAGAGGTCATGGAGGCTTCATCCACAGGCCCAGACAAAGGCAGAGGTCATGGAGAGCTCCATCCACAAGCCCAGCCTCAGTCAGAGGTCATAGAGGGCTCCATTTGTAGAACTATCCTCAGGCAGAGGTTATGGAGGGTTCCATCCAAAGCCCAGCCTCAGTCAGAGGTCATGGAGGGCTCCATCCACAGGTCTGGCCTCAATCAGAGGTCATGGAGGGCTCATCCACAGGCCCAGCCTCAGGCAGAGGTCATAGAGGGCTCCATCCACAGGCCAGCCTCAGTCAGAGGTCATAGAGGGCTCCATCCACAGGCCCAGCCTCAGTCAGAGGTCATGGAGGGCTCCATCCACAGGCCCAGCCTCAGTCAGAGGTCATGGAGGGCTCCCACCACAGCCCAGCCTCAGTCAGAGGTCATAGAGGGCTCCATCCACAGGCCCAGCCTCAGGTCAGAGGTCATGGAGGGCTCCATCCACAGGCCCAGCCTCAGTCAGAGGTAATGGAGGGCTCCATCCACAGGCCCAGCCTCAATCAGAGGTCATAGAGGGCTCCATCCACAGGCCCAGCCTCAGTCAGAGGTCATAGAGGGCTCCATCCACAGGCCCAGCCTCAGACAGAGGTCATGGAGGGCTCCATCCACAGGCCCAGCCTCAGTCAGAGGTCATGAGAGGGCTCCATCCACAGGCCCAGCCTCAGTCAGAGGTCATAGAGGGCTCCAACATCAGGCCCAGCCTCATTCAGAGGTCATAGAGGGCTCCATCCACAGGGCCCAGCCTCAGTCAGAGGTCATGGAGGGCGCCCATCCACAGGCCCAGCCTCAGTCAGAGGTCATAGAGGGCTCCATCCACAGATCCCAGCTTCAGTCAGAGGTCATGGGGGCTCCATCCACAGGCCCAGCCTCAGTCAGAGGTCATGGAGGGCTCCATCCACAGGACCAGCCTCAGTCAGAGGTCATAGAGGGCTCCATCCTTAGGCCCAGCCTCAGGCAGAGGTCATAGAGGGCTCCATCCACAGGCCCAGCCTCAGTCAGAGGTCATGGAGGGCTCCATCCACAGGCCCAGCCTCAGTCAGAGGACATGGAGGGCTCCATCCACAGGCCCAGCCTCAGGCAGAGGTCATGGAGAGGCTCCGTCCACAGGCCCAGCCTCAGTCAGAGGTCATGGAGGGCTCCATCCACAGGCCCAGCCTCAGTCAGAGGTCATAGAGGGCTCTATCCACTGGCCCAGCCTCGTCAGAAGAGGTCATAGAGGGCTCCATCCACACAGGCCCAGCCCTCAGTCAGAGAGGGCTCCTTCATCAGAGGTCATAGAGGGCTCCATCCACAGGCCCAGCCTCAGTCAGAGGTCATGGAGGGCTCCATCCACAGGCCCAGCCTCAGTCAGAGGTCATGGAGGGCTCCATCCACAGGCCCAGCCTCAGTCAGAGGTCATGGAGGGCTCCATCCACAGGCCCAGCCTCAGTCAGAGGTCATAGAGGGCAATCACATCCACAGGCCCAGCCTCAGTCAGAGGTCATAGAGGGCTCCAACCACAGGCTCAGCCTCAGTCAGAGGTCATAGAGGGCTCCATCCACAGGCCCAGCCTCAGGTCAAGAGGTCATGGAGGGCTCTGTCCACAGGCCCAGCCTCAGTCAGAGGTCATGAGGGGCTCCATCCACAGGCCCAGCCTCAGTCAGAGGTCATAGAGGGCTCCATCCACAGGCCCAGCCTCAGGCAGAGGTCATGGAGGGCTCCATCCACAGGCCCAGCCTCAGTCAGAGGTCATAGAGGGCTCCATCCACAGGCCCAGCCTCAGTCAGAGGTCATAGAGAGGGCTTCATCCACAGGCCCAGCCTCATTCAGAGGGTCATGGAGGGCTCCATCCACAGGCCAGACCAGGCAGAGGTCAGATGTCATGGAGCTCAGGCAGGGTCATGGAGGGCTCCACAGGCCCAGCCTCAATCAGAGGTCATAGAGGGCTCCATCCACAGGCCAGCCTCAGTCAGAGGTCATAGAGGGCCTCCATCCACAGGCCTAGCCTCAGGCAGAGGTCATGGAGGGCTCCATCCACAGGCCCAGCCTCAGTCAGAGGTCATAGAGGGCTCTGTCCACAGGCCCAGCCTCAGGCACTGGTTATAGAGGGCTCTATCCACAGGCCCAGCCTCAGTCAGAGGTCATAGAGGGCTCCATCCACAGGCCCAGCCTCAGTCAGAGGTCATAGAGGGCTCCATCCACAGGCCCAGCCTCAGTCAGAGGTCATGGAGGGCTCCATCCACAGGCCCAGCCTCAGGCAGAGGTCATAGAGGGCTCCATCCACAGGCCCTAGCCTCAGTCAGAGGTCATGGAGGGCTCCATCCACAGGCCCAGCCTCAGTCAGAGGTCATAGAGGGCTCCATCCACAGGCCCAGCCTCAGGCAGAGGTCATAGAGGGCTCCATCCACAGGCCTGGCCTCAGGCAGAGGTCATGGAAGGCTCCATCCACAGGCCCAGCCTCAGTCAGAGGTCATGGAGGGCTCCTGTCCACAGGATCAGCCTCAGGCACAGGTCATAGAGGGCTCCATCCACAGACCCCAGCCTCAGTCAGAGGTCATAGAGGGCTCCATCCACAGGCCCAGCCTCAGTCAGAGGTCATAGAGGGCTCCATCCGACAGGCCCAGGCCTCAGTCAGAGGTCATAGAGGGCTCCATCCACAGGCCCAGCCTCAGGCAGAGGTCATGGAGGGCTCCATCCACAGGCCCAGCCTCAGGCAGAGGTCATAGAGGGCTCCATCCACAGGCCCAGCCTCAGTCAGAGGTCATAGAAGGCTCCATCCACAGGCCCAGCCTCACTCAGAGGTCATGGAGGGCTCCAACCACATGCCAGCCTCAGTCAGAGTCATGGAGGGCTCCATCCACAGGCCCAGCCTCAGTCAGAGGTCATAGAGGGCTCCATCCACAGGCCCGGCCTCAGTCAGCAGAGGTCATGGAGGGCTCCATCCACAGGCCCATCCTCAGTCAGAGGTCATGGAGGGCTCCATCCACAGGCCCAGCCTCAGTCAGAGGTCATAGAAGGCTCCATCCACAGGCCCAGCCTCAGTCAGAGGTCATAGAGGGCTCCATCCACAGGCCCAGCCTCAGTCAGAGTTCATGGAGGGCTCCATCCACAGGCCCAGCCTCAGTCAGAGGTCATGGAGGGCTCCATCCACAACTATCCCAGCCTCTCAGTCAGAGGACATGGAGGGCTCAGTCCACAGGCCCAGGCCTCAGTCAGAGGTCATGGAGGGCTCCATCCACAGGCCCGGCCTCAGGCAGAGGTCATAGAGCACTCCATCCACAGGGTCCGGCTTCAGGCAGAGGTCACGGAGGGCTCCATCCACAGGCCCAGCCTCAGTCAGAGGTCAATAGGGCTCCATTCACAGGCCCAGCCTCAGTCAGAGGACATTGAGGGCTCCATCCACAGGCCCAGCCTCAGTCAGAGGTCATGGAGGATTCCATCCACAGGACCAGCCTCGGTCAGAGGTCATGGAGGGCTCCATCCACAGGCCCAGCCTCAGTCAGAGGTCATGGAGGGCTCCATCCACAGGCCCAGCCTCAGGCAGAGGTCATGGACAGCTCTGTCCACAGAGCCAGCCTCAGTCAGAGGTCATGGAGGGCTCCATTCCACAGGCCAAGCCTCAGTCAGAGGTCATAGAGGGGCTACATCCACAGGCCCAGCCTCAGTCAGAGGTCATGGTGGGCTCCATCCACAGGCCCAGCCTCAGTCAGAAGTCATGGAGGGCTCCATTCACAGGCCCAGCCTCAGTCAGAGTTCATAGAAGGCTCCCTCCACAGGCCCAGTCCCAGTCAGAGGAGATGTAGTGCTCCATCCACAGGTCCAGCCTCAGTCAGAGGTCATTGAGGGCTCCATCCGCAGAATTATCCTCAAGCTGAGGTTATGGAGGGCTCCATCCATAGGCCCATCATCAGTCAGTGGTCATAGAGGGCTACATCCACAGCCTCAGCCTCCATCAGAGGTCATAGAAGGCTCCGTCCACAGGGCCCAGCCTCTGTCAGAGGTCATAGAGGCTCCATCCACAGGTCCAGCCTCGGTCAGAGATCAGAGAGGGCTCCCACCGCAGGTGTATACTCAGAGTTCATGGAGGACTCCATCCACAGGCCCAGCCTCAGTCAGAGGTCATGGAGGGTCCCAAACACAGGCCCAGCCTCAGTCAAAGGTAATGGAGGGCTCCATCCACAGGCCAGGCCTCAATCAGAGATCATAAAGGGCTCCACCTACAGGCCCGGCCTCAGTCAGAGATCATAGAGGCCTCCGTCCACAGACCAAGCTTTAGTCAGAGGCCATGGAGGGCTCCATCCGCAGGCCCAGGCTCAGTCAGAAGTCATGGAGACCTCCATTCACAGGCCTGGCCTCAGTCAGAGTTCATAGAAGGCTATATCCACAGGCCCAGTCTCAGTCAGAGGAGATGTAGTGCTCCATCCACAGGTCCAGCCTCAGTCAGAGGTCATAGAGGGCTCCATCCGCAGAATTATCCTCAGTCAGAGGTTATGGAGGGCTCCATCCACAGGCCCAGCATCAGTCAGAGGTCATAGAGGGCTACATCCACAGCCCCAGCCTCCATCAGAGGTCATAGAAGGCTCCAAACAAGGGACCAGCCTCTGTCAGAGGTCATAGAGGCTCCATCCACAGGTCCAGCCTCGGTCAGAGGTCAGAGAGGGCTCCATCCACAGGCCCAGCCTCAGTCAGAGGTTCATGGAGGACTCCATCCACAGGCCCAGCCTCAGTCAGAGGTCATGGAGGGTCCCAAACACAGGCCCAACCTCAGTCAGAGGTCATAGAGGGTTCCATCAACAGGCCCGGCCTCAGGCAGAGGTCATAGAGGGCTCCATCCAGAGGCCCAGACTCAGTCAGAGGTCATGGAGGGCTCCATCCAGAGGCCCAGCCTCAGTCAGAGGTCATAGAGGGCTCCATCAACAATTCCCAGGCTCAGTCAGAGGTCATGGAGGACTCCATCCTCAGGCCAGGCCTCCGCCAGAGGTCATAGTGGGCTCCATCCACAGGCCCAGCCTCATTCAGAGGTCATGGACGGCTACATCCACAGGCCCAGCCTCAGTCAGAGGACATGGAGGGCTCCATCCACAGGCCCAGCCTCAGTCAGAGGTCATGGAGGACTCCATCCAAAGGCCCGACCCTACGCAGAGGTCCTGGAGGTCTCCGTCCATAGGCCTGGCTTCAGGCAGGGATCATGGAAGACTCATCCACAGGCCCAGCATAAGGCAAAGGTCATGGAGGGCTTTGTCCACAAGCCCAGCATAAGGACGAGGTCATAGAGGGCTCCATCCATAGGCCCGGCCTCAGGCAGATGTCATAGAGGGTTACAACCAGTTGCCCGGCCTCAGTTAGAGGTCCTAGAGGGCTCCAACTAAAGGCCAGGCCTCAGTCAGAGATCATAGAGGGCTCCATCCACATTCCCATCCTCAGGCAGAGGTCATTGAGCGCTGCATCCAGAGGTCCAGCCTCCATCAGAGGTCATAGAAGGCTCTAACCACAGGACCAGCCTCACTCAGAAGTCATAGAGGATTCCATCTACAGATCCCAGCCTCATTCAAACGTCATAGAGGACTCCGTTGACAGGCTCAGACTCAGTCAGAGGTCATTAAGGCCTCCATCTGCAGGCCTATACTCAGGCAGAGGACATGGAGGGCTCCATCCACAGGACCGGCCTCAGGCAGAGGTCACGGAAGGCTCAGTCAACAGGCCCAGCCTCAAACAGAGGACATGGAAGGCTCCATCCAAAGGCCCAGCCTCAGTCAGAGGTCATAGAGGGCTCTATCCACAGGCCCACCATCAGTCAGAGGTAATGGAGGGCCCATCCACTGGCCCAGCCTCAGGCAGCAGTCATGGAGGGCTCCGTCCAGAGGCCAGGCCTCAAGTAGATGTCATGGAGGGCTCCATCCACAGGCCCAGCCCCAGTTACAGGTCATGGAGGGTTCCAACCACAGGTCCAGCCTCAGTCAGCGGTCATAGAGGATTATATCCACAGAACCAGCCTCAGTCAGAGGTCATGGAGGGCTCCATCCGGATGCCCAGGCTCAGACAGAGTACATGGAGGGCTCCATCCACAGGCGCAACCTTGGGCAGAGGTCATGGAGAGCTCTGTCCACAGGCCCAGACTCAAGCAGAGGTCAGAGAGGGCTCCTACCACTGGCCCGGTCTCAGTCAGATGTGTTAGAGCACTCCATCAACAGGCCAGGAATCAGGCAGAGATCATAGAGGGCTCCATCCACAGGCCCAGCCTCAGTCAGAGGCCATGGAGGGCTTCATTTACAGGCCTGGCCTGAGGAAGAGGTCATGGAGGTCTCCGTCCAGTAGCTAAGTCTCAGTGAGAGGTCATAGAGGGCTCCACCCACAGGCCAGGCCTCATTTAGAGGTCATAAAGGGCTCCATCCACAGGCCAAGCCATAGTCAGAGGTCATAGAGGGCCCTGTCCACAGGCCTAGCCTTAGACAGAGGTCATGGAGTTATCCAACCACTGGCCCGGCCTCAGTCAGGGGTCATAGAGGGCTCTGTCCATAAGCCCGGCCTCAGGCACAGGTTATAGATGACTCCATCCAAGGTCCAGCCTCAGTCAGAAATCATAGAGGGCTCCCTTTGCAGGGGTACACTCAGGTAGATTTCATGGAGGGCTCCATCCACAGGCGTAATCTCAGTCAGAGGTCATAGAGGTCTCCATCAACAGGCCAGGCCTCAGGCAGAGGTCATAGAGCCCTCCAAGCACAGGCCCGGCTTCAGGCCCAAGGTCACTGAGGGCTTCATCCAGAGGCCCAGCCTCAGTCAGAAGTCATGGAAGGCTCCAACCACAGAACCAGGCTCAGTCAGAGGTCATAGAGGATTCCATCCACAAATCCCAACCTCAATCAGAGGTCAATAGGGGCTCCATCCACAGGCCCAGCCTCAGTCAGTGGACATTGAGGGCTCAATCCACAGGCCCATCCTTAGTCAGCGGTCATAGACGATTATATCCACAGGACCAGACTCGGTCAGAGGCCATGGAGGGCTCCATCCGCAAGCCCAGCCTCAGTCCGAGTACATGGATGGCTCAATCCACATGCCCAGCCTCAGACAGAGGTCATGGACAGCTCTGTCCACAGGGCCAGCCTCAGTCAGAGGTCATGGAGGGCTACATTCAGAGGCCCGGCCTCAGTCAAAGGTCATAGAGGGCTCCATCCACAGGCCCAGCCTCAGGCAGAGGTCATGAAGGGCTCCAACCACAGGTCCAGCCTCAGTCAGGGGACATGGAGGGCTCAATCCACAGGCCCAGCCTCAGTCAGCGTTCATAGAGGATTACATCAACAGGACCAGCCTCAGTTAGAGGTCATGGAGGGCTCCATCCGTAGGCCCAGCCTCAGTCAGAGGTCATGGAGAGCTCCATTCACAGGCCTGGCCTCAGTCAGAGTTCATAGAAGGCTCCCTCCACAGGCCCAGTCTCAGTCAGAGGAGATGTAGTGCTCCATCCACAGAACCAGCCTCAAGCTGAGGTTATGGCGGGCTCCATCCATAGGCCCAGCATCAGTCAGAGGTAATGGAGGGCTCCATCCACAGGCCAGGCCTCAATCAGAGGTCATAAAGGGCTCCACCTACAGGCCCGGCCTCAGTCAGAGATCATAGAGGCCTCTGTCCACATACCGAGCTTTAGTAAGAGGCCATGGAGGGCTCCATTCACAGGCCCGGCCTCAGTCAGAAGTGATAGAGGGCTCCATCAACAGGCCCACCCTCAGTCAGAGGTAATGGAGGGCTCAAACCAAAGGCCCGGCCTCAGTCAGAGGTCATAGAGGCCTCCGTCCACAGACCAAGCTGCAGTCAGAGGTCATGGAGTTCTCCATTCACAGGCCCGGCCTCAGTCAGAGGTCATAGAGGGCTCCATCCACAGGCCCAGCCTCGGTCAGAAGTCATAGAGAGCTCCATCCACAGGCACAGCCTCAGGCAGAGGTCATAGTGGGCTCAAACCAAAGGCCCAGCCTCAGTCAAAGGTCATGGAGGGCTCCATACAAAAAGCCGGACTCAGGCAGAGGTCATAGAGGGTTCCTTCCACATGCCAAGCCTCAGTCACAGGTCGTAGAAGCCTCCGTCTGCAGGTCCAGCTCCAACCATAGGACCAGCCTCAGTCAGAGGTCATAGAGGACTACATCCACAGGCTCGCCTCATGCAGATGTCATGTTGAGCTCAGTCCACCGGCTAAGCCTCAGTCAGAGGTCATAGTGGCCTCCATCTTCAGGCCTATACTCAGGCAGAGGTCATGGAAGGCTCAGTCAACAGGCACAGCTTAAGTCAGAGGTCATGGAGGGCTCCATCCACAAATCCAGCCTCAATCAGAGGTCATAGAGGGCTCCATCCACAGGCACACCCTCAGTCAGAGGTAATGGAGGGCCCATCTACTGGCCCAGCCTCAGGCAGAGGTCATGGAGAGCTCCGTCCCCAGGCCCATCCTCAGTTTGAGGTGATAGAGGGCTCCATCCACAGCCCCACCCTCAGTAAGAGGTCATGGAGGGCTCCATCCACAGGCGCAGCCTCAGTCAGAGGACATGGAGAGCTCCATCCACAGGCCTAGCATCAGGTCAAGGTCATGGAGAGCTCCGTCCCCAGGCCCAGCCTCAGTCTGAGGTGATAGAGGGCTCCATCCACAGACCCAGCATCAGTCACAGGTCATAGAGGGCTCCATCCACAGGCCTATACGCAGGAAGAGGTCATGGACGGCTCCATCCACAGGCCTGGCCTTGGGCATTGGTCATGGAGGGCTCAGTCCACAGGCCCAGCCTCAGTCAGAGGTCATGGCGGGCTCCAACCACATGTCCAGCCTCAGTCAGAGGTCAAAGAGGCATCCATCCACAGGCCCACCATCAGTCACTGGTAATGGAGGGATCCATCCACGGGTCCGGCCTCAGGCAGAGGTCATGGAGGGCTCCGTCCACAAGCCCAGCTTCAGGCAGTAGCCATGGATGGCTCTGTCAACAGGCCCAGTCTCAGTCAGAGGTCATAGAAGGCTCTATTGACAAGCCCAGCCTCAGTCAGAGGTCATGGAGGGCTCCGTCCACAGCCCAGCTTCAGGCAATGGCCATGGATGGCTCCGTCAACAGGCCCAGTCTCAGTCAAAGGTCATAGAGGGCTCCATTGACCAGCCCAGCCTAAGTCAAAGGTCATAGAATGCTCCGTCCACAGGCCTAGCTGCAGTCCGAGGTCATGGAGGGTTCCAACCATAGGACCAGCCTCAGTCAGAGGACATTGAGGGCTCCGTCCACATGCCCAGCGTCAGTCAGAGGTCATAGAAGGCTCCATCCACAGGCCCAGCCACAGTTAGAGGACATGGAGGGCTTCATACATTGGCCCAGCCTCAGTCAGTGGTCATAGAGGGCTCCATCCAAGAGCCCAGCTTCAGTCAGACGTCATAGATGGCTCCGTCCTTGGCCCAGCTTCAGTCAGAAGTCTTGGAGTGTTCCAACCACAGGACCAGCCTCAGTCAGAGGTCATTGAGGGCTCCCTCCACATGCCCAGCCTCAGTCAGCAGTCATAACGGGCTCTGTCCAAAGGCCCAGCTTCAATCAGATGTCATGGGTGGCTCGATTCACAGTCCCATCCTCAGGCAGAGGTCATAGAGGGTTCTGTTCACAGGCCCAGCCACAGTAAGAGGTCATTGAGGGCTCCGACCACAGGCCTGGCATCAGACAGAGGGCATAAAGGGCTCCATCCACAGGCCAAGCCTCAGGGAGGGGTCATAATGCCCGTTGTCCACAGGACCAGCCTTAATCAGCAGTTATAGAGGGCTATGTCCATAGGACCAGCCTCAATCAGAGGGTATAAAGGGCTATGTCCACAAGCCAAGCCTTAGTCAGAGGTCATAGAGGGTTCCATCCACAGGCCCAGCTTCAGTCAGAGGTCATGGAGGGCTCCAACCACAGGCCCAGCCTCAGTCAGAGGTCATAGACGGATCCATCCCCCAGTACATCCTCAGTCAGAGGTCAGTAGGGGCTCCATCCACAGGCACAGCCTCAGATAGAGGTCATGGAGGGCTCCAAACACTGGCCTGGCCTCAGTCACAGGTTATGGAGGGCTCCATCCACTGTCCCAGCCTCAAGCAGAAGTCATATAAGGCTCCGTCCACAGGTCCAGCTTCAATCCGATGTTATGGAGGGCTCCATCCACATTTCTAGCCTCAGGCAGAGGTCATAGAGGGCTCTGTCCACAGGCCCAGCATCAGTCAGATGTAATAGAGAGCTCCAACCACAGGCCAGGCCTCAGGGAGAAGTCATAGAGGGTTCCGTCCACAGGCCCAGCCTCAGGCAGAGGTCATAGAGGGCTCCATCTGCAGGTACAGACTCAGTCAGGGTTCATAGTGGGCTCCATCCACAAGTACAGCCTCAGTAAGAGGTCATGAGGGGCTCCATCCAGAGGCCCAGCCTCAGATAGAGGTCATGGAGGGCTCCACCCACTGTCCCGGCAACAGTCAGAGGTCATAGAGGGCTCCATCTACAGGCCAAGCCTCAGGCCCAGGTCATAATGGCCTTTCTCCTCAGGACCAGCTTCAACCAGAGGTTATAGAGGGCTATGTCCACAGGACCAACCTCAATCAGAGGTTATAGAAGGCTCCATACACAGGACCACCCTCAGGCAGAGGTAATGGAAGGATCCATCGACAAGCCCGGCCTGAGGCACAGGTCATGGAGGGCTCCGTCCACAAGCCCAACCTAAGTCAGAGGTCATGGAGGGCTCCGTCCACAGCCCAGCTTCAGGCAGTGGCCATGGATGGCTCCAGCAATAGACCCAGCCTCAGTCAGAGGCCAGAGAGGGCTCCATTGACAAGCCCAGCCTCAGTCAGAGGTCATAGATAGCTCCATCCTCAGGCCCAGCCTCAGGCAGAGGTCATGGACGGCTCCGTCAACAGGCCCAGCCTCAGTCAGAGGTCAAGGAGCGTTCCAACTACAGGACCAGCCTCAGTCAGGTGTCACTGAGGGCTCCGTCCACATGCCCAGCGTCAGTCAGAGGACATGGAGGGCTCCATCCACAGGACCAGCGTCAGGCAGATGTCAAAGAGGGTTCCAACCACAGGTTCAGCCTCAGTCAGAGGTCATGGAGGGCTCCATCTACCCGTCTGGCCTCAGGCAGAGGTCATGGAGGGCTCCGTCCAGAGGATAGGCCTCAGTCACAGGTCATAGAAGGCTCCAACCACAGGTATGGCCTCAAGAAGAGGTTATGGACGGCTCCATCCACAGTCCCAGCCTCAGGCATAAGTCATAGAGGGCTCCTTCCAAACACCCAGCTTCAATCAGATGTCATGGAGGGCTCTATCTACAGTCCAAGACTCAAGGAGAGGTCAGAGAGGGCTCCGACCACAGGCCCGGCTTCAGGCAGATGTCATAATGGGCTCTGTCCACAGGCCCAACCTCAATCAGAGGTCGTAGAAGGCTCTGTCCCCAGTCCCAGCCTCAGATAGAGGTCATGGAGGGCTCCACCCACTGTCCTGGCCTCTGTCACAGGTCATAGAGGGCTCCATCCACAGGCCAGGCATCAGGCAGATGTCATAGAGGGCTCCACCCACAGGCCAAGCCTCAGGCAGGGCTCATAATGGCCTTTGTCCACAGGACCATCCTCAATCAGCGGTTAGAGAGGGCTATGTCCACAGGACCAGCCTCAAAGAGGTTATAGAGGGCTATGGCCACAAGCCAAGCCTTAGTCAGAGGTCATAGAGGGTTCCATCCACAGGCCCAGCTTCAGTCAGAGGTCATGGAGGGCTCAAACCACAGGCCCAGCCTCAGTCAGAGGTCATAGACGGATCCATGCACCAGTACATCCTCAGTCAGAGGGCAATAGTGGCTCCATCCACAGGTCCATCCTCAGACAGAGGTCATGGAGGGCACCAACCACTTGACGGGCCTCAGTCAGAGGTCGTAGAGTGCTCCATCTAAAGGCCAGGCCTCAGTCAGAGGTCATACAGGGGTCCATCCTCAGGCCCAGCCAGAGGCAGAGGTCATGGTCGGCTCTGTCAACAAGCCCAACCTCAGTCAGAGGTCATAGAGGGCTCCATCCACAAGACCAGCCTCAGTCAGAGGTCATGGAGGGCTCCAACCACATGCCCGGCCTCAGTCAGTGGTCATAGAGGGCTCCATCCACAGGCCCATCCTCAGTCAGAGGACATGAACTGCTCCATCCACAGGCCCAGCCTCAAGCAAAGGTCATGGAGGACTCCGTCCACAGGACCAGCCTCAGTCAGAGGTCATAGAGGGCTCCATTCAAAGGCCCAGCCTCAGACAGAAGTCATGGAGGGCTCCAAACACATGCCCGGCCTCAGTCAGAGGTCATAGAGGTCTCCACCCAAAGGCTAGGCCTCAGTCAAAGGTCATAGAGAGCTCCATCCACAGGTACAGCCACAGTCAGAGGTCAATATAGGGCTGCATCCACAGGCCCAGCCTCAGACAGAGGTCATAAAGGGCTCCAAACACTGGCCCAGCCTCAGTCAGAGGTCATAGAGGGCACCATCCACAGGTCCAGCCTCAGTCAGAGGTCATAGAGGGCTCCATCCACAGGAGGAGACTCAATCAGAGGTTATAGAGGGCTCCATCCACAAGTACAGCCTCAGTCAGAGGTGATAGAGGGCTCCATACAGAGGCACACTCTCAGACAGTGGTAATGGAGGGATCCAACCACTGTCCCGGCCTCAGTCAGTGGTCATAGAGGATTCCATCCACAGGCCAGGCATCAGGAAGAGGTCATAGAGGGGTCCATCCACAGGCCCAGCCTCAGTAAGAGGTCATAGTTAGCTCCATCCTCAGGCCCAGCCTCAGGCAGAGGTCATGGACGGCTCCGTCAACAGGCCCAGCCTCAGTCAGAGGTCATAGAGGGCTCCATCCACAAGCCCAGCCTCAGTCAGAGGTCATAGAAGGCTCCGTCCACAGGCCCAGCTTCAGTCAGAGGTCAAGGAGCGTTCTAACCACAGGACCAGCCTCAGTCAGAGGTCTGAACCACAGCCCAGCCTCAGTCAGAGGTCACATGGAGGGCTCCATCCACATGCCTCAGTAGATGTCAAAGAGTCCAACCACAGTTCCAGACAGGAGGGCTCCATCCACCAACCTTAGCAGAGGTCAGGGCTCCGGCCTCAGGTAGTTGTCAAAGAGGGTTCCAACCACAGTTCCAGCCTCAGTCAGAGGTAAGGAGGGCTCCATCTACCCAGCCTCAGCCTCAGGTCAGGTCATGGAGGGCTGGAGGGCTCCGTCCGTCCAGAGGATAGGCCTCAGTCACAGGTCATAGAAGGCTCCAACCACAGGTATGGCCTCAAGAAGAGGTTATGGACGGCTCCATCCACAGTCCCAGCCTCAGGCATAAGTCATAGAGGGCTCCTTCCAAACACCCAGCTTCAATCAGATGTCATGGAGGGCTCTATCCACAGTCCAAGACTCAGGGAGAGGTCAGAGAGGGCTCCGACCACAGGCCCAGCTTCAGGCAGATGTCATAATGGGCTCTGTCCACAGGCCCAACCTCAATCAGAGGTCATAGAAGGCTCTGTCCACAGGCCCAGCTTCAGTCACAGGTCATGGATGGTTCCAACCAAATGACCAGCCTCAGTCAGAGGTCATTGAGGGCTCCGTCCCAAAGGCCCAGCCTCAGTCAGAGGTCATAGAGGGCTCCATCCACAAGCCCAGCCTCAGCAGAGGTCTCAGTCGGCTCCGTCCACAGGGCCAGGTCAGTCAGAGGTCATGGAGGGCTCCATCCTCAGCCTCAGGCCCAGCCTCCACAGGCCCAGCTTCAGAGGTCATAGAGGGCTTAGCAGTCAGAGAGGTCATGGAGGGCTCCATCCACAGGCCCAGCCTCAGTCAGAGGTCATAGAGGGCTCCATCATCCACAGGCCCAGCCTCAGTCAGAGGTCATAGAGGGCTCCGTCCACAGCCTCAGCAGAGGTCAGTCAGAGGTCATATGGAGGGCTCCATCCACAGGCCCAGCCTCAGTCAGTGGTCAGGGCTCCTTCCACAGGCCCAGCTTCAGTCAGAGGTCTTTGAGGGTTCCATCCACAGGCCCAGCCCCAGTCAGAGGTCTTAGAGGGCTCTGTCCACAGGCCCAGCTTCAGTCAGAGGTCATATAGGGTTCCAACCACAGGACCAGCCTCAGTCAGAAGTCTTTGAGGGCTCCGTCCACAGGCCCAGCCTCAGTCAGCGGTCATAGAGGTCTACATTCACAGGCCCAGCCTCAGTCAGAGGTCGTAGAGGGCTCCACCTGCATGCCCACCATCAGTCAGAAGTCATAGGGGGCTCCATCCACAGGCCCGGCTTCAGTCAGAGATCAGAGAGGGCTCCATGCACAGGCCCAGCCTTAGTCAGTGGTCATAGAGGGTGCCAGCCTCAGTCAGAGGGAGGGCCATCCATCCACAGGCCCAGCCTCAGTCAGTGGTCATAGAAGGCTCCTTCCACAGGCCCAGCTTCAGCCAGTGGCCATGGATGGCTCCATCACAGGCCCAGCCTCAGTCAGAGGTCATAGAGGGCTATGTTGACAAGCCTCAGTCAGAGGTCATAGAGGGCTCCTTCCACATACCAGCCTCAGTCAGAGGTAATAGAGGGCTCCATCCACAGGCCCAGCCTCAGTCAGAGGTCATAGAGGGCTCCGTCCACAGGCCCAGCCTCAGTCAGAGGTCATAGAGGGCTCCATCCACAGGCCCAGCCTCAGTCAGAGGTCATGGAGGGCTCCGTCCCAGGCCCAGTCAGTCACAGGGGCACAGGCCCAGCTCAATCAGAGGTCATAGAGGGCTATGTCCACAGGCCCAGCCTCAGTCAGTCAGAGGACATAGAGGGCTCCATCCACAGGCCCAGCCTTAGTCAGAGTCATAGAGGGCTCTCGTCCACAGGCCCAGCCTCAGTCAGAGGTCATAGAGGGCTCCATCCACAGTCCCAGCCTCAGTCAGAGGTCATGGAGGGCTCCATCCACAGGCCCAGCCTCAGTCAGAGGTCATAGAGGCTCCATCCACAGGTACAGCCTCAGTCAGAGGTCATAGGGGCCTCCTTCCACAGGCCCAGCCTCAGTCAGAGGTCAATAAGGACTCCTTCCAGAGGTCCAGCCTCTGACAGAAGTCATGGAGGGCTCCATCCACTGGCCCGGCCTTAGTCAGAGGTCATAGAAGGCTCCATCCTAAGACCAGGCCTCAGAGGTCATATAGGCCTCCATCCACAGGCCTAGCCTCATGCAGAGGTCATAGAGGGCTCCATCCACAGCACCAGCCTCAGTAAGAGATCATGGAGGGCTCTGTCCACAGGCCCAACGTCAGGCAGAGGTCATAATGGGCTTTGTCCACAGGCCCAGCCTCAATCAGAGGTTATAGAGGGCTATGTCCAAAGGCCAAGCCTTAGTCAGAGCTCATAGAGGACTCCACCCACAGGACCAGCTTCAGTCAGAGGTCATGGAGGTCTCCAATCACAAGCCCAGCCTAAGTCAGAGGTCATAGAGGGTCCTATCCACAGGGAAAGCCACAGTGAGAGGTCAATAGGAGCTCCATCCACAGGCCCATCCTCAGTCAGAGGACATGGAGGGCTCCATCCACAGGCCCAGCCTCAAGCAAAGGTCATGGAGGACTCCGTCCACAGTTCCAGGCTCAGTCAGAGGTCATAGAGGGCTCCATTCACAGGACCAGCCTCAGTCAGAGGGCAATAGAAGCTCCATCCACAGGCCCAGCCTCAGACAGAAGTCATGGAGGGCTCCAACCACATGCCAGGCCTCAGTCAGAGGTCATAGAGGTCTTCCCCCAAAGGCTACGCCTCAGTCAGAGGTCATAGAAGGCTCCATCCAAAGGCCAGGCCTCAGTCAGAAGTCATATAGGGCTCCATCCACAGGCCTAGCCTCATGCAGAGGTCATAGAGGGCTCCATCCACAGCACCAGCCTCAGTAAGAGGTCATGGAGGGCTCCATCCACAGTCCCACCCTCAAGCAGAAGTCATATAGGGCTCCGTCCACAGGCCCAGCCTCAGGCAGAAGTCATAGAGGGCTCCGTCCACAGGCCCAGGCTCAATCCGATGTCATGGAGAGCTCCATCCACATTCCCAGCCTCAGGCAGAGTTCATAGAGGGCTCTGTCTACAGGCCCAGCCTCAGTCAGAGGTTATAGAGGGATCCAACCACAGGACAGGCCACAGGTAGAGGTCATGGAGGGCTCCGTCCACAGGCCCAGCCTCAGGCAGAGGTCAAGGAGGGCTCCGTCCACAGTACCAGGCTCATCCAGAAGTCATAGAGGCTCCATACACAGGAACAGCCTCAGTGAGAGGTCAATAGTGTCTCCATCCACAGGCCCAGCTTAATACAGAGGTCATGGAGGGCTCCAACCACTGGCTCGGCCTCAGTTACAGGTCATACAGGGCTCCATCCAAAGCCGGGCCTCAGTCAGAGGTCATAGAGATCTCCGTCCACAGCCCAGCCTCAGGAAGAGGACATGGAGGGCTCCATACACAGGCCCAGCCTCAGACAGAGGTCATGGAGAGCTCCATCCACAGGCCCAGCCTGAGTCAGAGGTCTTAGAAGCCTTCATCCACAGGTCCAGCATCAGTCAGAGGTCATAGTGAGCTCCATCCACAAGCCCGGCCTCAGTCAGAGACCATACAGGGCTCCATTCACAGGCCCAGCTTCAGGCAGATTTCATGAAGGGGTCCATTCACAGGACTGGCCTCAGGCAGAGGTCAAAGAGCGTTCCAACCACAGGCCCAGCCTCAGTCACAGGTCAAGGAGGGCGCCATCTACAGGCCCAGCCTCAGTCAGAGGACATGGAGGGCTCCATCCACAGTCCCAGCCTCAGTCAGAGGTCATAGAGAGCACCATCCACATGTCAAGCCTCAGTCAGAGGTCATAAAGGCCTCCATCCGTAGGACTATTTTCAGGCAGAGGTGATGGAGGGCCCATCCACAGGCCTGGCCTCAGGCAGAGGTCATGGAGGGCTAAGTACACAGATCCAGCCTCAGTCAGATGTCATGGAGGGTCCCAACCACAGGCCAGCCTCAGTCAGGGGTCATAGAAGCCTCCAACAACAGGTACGGCCTCAGGCAGGGGTCATGGAGGACTCCATCCACAGTCCCAGCCTCAGGCAGAGGTCATAGAGGGCTCTGTCTACAGGACCAACCTCTATAAGAGGTCATTGAAAGCTCTGACCACAGGCCCTGCCTCAGGCAGAGGTCATAATGGGCTCTGTCCACAGGCCCAGCCTCAATCAGAGGACATAGAGTGCCCTGTCCACAAGCCCAACGTCAATCAGAGGTCATGGAGGGCTCCATCCACAGGCCGAGCCTCAGTCAGAGGTCATAGAGGGCTCAACCACAGGCCAAGCCTCAGTCAGAGGTCATAGAGGGCTCCATCCACAGATACAGCCTTAGTCAGAGGTCATGAGGGGCTCCATCCACAGGCCCAGCCTCAGAAAGAGGTCATTGAGGGCTCCAACCACTGGCCCGGCCTCAGTCAGAGGTCATAGAGGGCTCCATCCACAGGCCCAGCCTCAATCAGAGGACATGGTGGGCTCCATCCACAGTTCCAGCCTCAGGCAGAAGTCATGGAGGGCTCTGTCAACAGCCCCAGCCTCCGTCAGTGGTCATGGAGGGTTCCAACCACAGGACGAGCCTCAATCAGAGGATATAAAGGGCTCCATCCATGGGCCCAGCTTCAGTCAGACTTCATGGAGGGCTCCAACCTCAGGACCAGCCTCAGTCAGAGGACATGGAGGGCTCCGTCCAAAGGTCCAGCTTCAATCAGATGTCATATAGGGCTCGATTCACATTCCCATCCTCAGGCTGAGCTCACAGAGGGCTTTCTCCACAGGCCCAGGCTCAGGAAGAGGTCATTGAGGGCTCTGACCACAGGCCCGGCTTCAGGCAGAGGTCATAATGGGCTCTGTCCTCAGGCACAACCTCAATCAGAGGACATAGAGAGCCATGTCCACAGGCCCAGCCTCAATCAGAGGTCATAGAAGGCTCTGTCCACAGTTCCAGCCTCAGATAGAGGTCATGGAGGGCTCCACGCACTGTCTTGGCCTCAGTCAGAGGTCATAGAGTGCTCCAACCACAGGTCCGGCCTCATGAAGAGGTCATGGAGGGCTCCATACACATTCCCAGCCTTAAGCAGAGGACATAGAGGGCTCCATCTACAGGCCCAGCCTCAGTCAGAGGAAATGAAGGCCTCCATCCACAGGGCCACCCTCAGGCAGAGGTCATGGAGAGCTCCGTCCACAGGCCCAGCATCAGGCAGAGGTCATAATGGGCTTTGTCCACAGGCCCAGCCTTAACCAGAGGTTATAGAGGGCTATGTCCACAGGCCCAGCGTCAATTAGAGGTTATAGAGGGCTATGTCCAAAGGCCAAGCCTTAGTCAGAGCTCATAGAAGGCTCCACCCACAGGACCAGCTTCAGTCAGAGGTAATGGAGGTCTCCAATCACAAGCCCAGCCTAAGTCAGAGGCCATAGAGGGTCCCATCCACAGGGAAAGCCACAGTGAGTGGTCAATAGGGGATCCATCCACAGTTCCAGCCTCAGGCAGAAGTCATGGAGGTCTCTGTCAACAGGCCAAACCTCAGTCAGAGGTCATGGAGGGTTCCAACCACAGGACCAGCCTCAGTCAGAGGACATGGAGGCCATCCACAGACCCGATCTCAGGCAGAGGTCATAGAATGCTCCGTCCTAGGGCCCAGCTTCAGTCACAGGTCAGGGATGGTTCCAACCACAGGACAAGCCTCAGTCAGAGGTCATTGAGGCCTCCGTCCACAGGCCCATCCTCAGTCAGAGGACATGGAGGGCTCCATCCACAGGCCCAGCTTCAAGCAAAGGTCATGGAGGGCTCCGTCCACAGGCCCAGCCTCAGTCAGAGGTAATAGAGGGCTCCATTCACAAGACCAGCCTCAGTCAGAGGGCAATAGGGGATCCATCCACAGGCCCAGCCTCCGACAGAGGTCATGGAGGGCTCCAACCACTGGCCCGGCTTTAGTCATAGGTCATGGAAGGCTCCATCCAAAGGCCAGGCCTCATGCAGAGGTCATACAGGGCTCCATCCACAGCACCAGCCTCAGTAAGAGGTCATGGAGGGCTCCATCCACAGGCCCAGCCTCAGTCAGAGGTCATGGAGGGCTCCATCCACAGGCCCAGCCTCAGTCAGAGGACATGGAGGGCTCCATCCACAGTCCCAGCCTCAAGCAGAACTCATATAGGGCTTCATCCACAGGCCCAGCCTCAGACAGAAGTCATAGAGGGCTCCGTCCACAAGCCCAGGCTCAATCCGATGTCATGGAGAGCTCCATCCACATTTCCAGCCTCAGGCAGAGGTCATAGAGGGCTCTGTCTACAAGCCCAGCTTCAGTCAGAGGTTATAGAGGGCTCGAACCACAGGACATGCCTCAGGTAGAGGTCATGGAGGACTCCGTCCACAGTTCCAGGCTCAGCCAGAGGTCATAGAGGGCTCCATACACAGGAACAGCCTCAGTGAGAGGTCAATAGGGTCTCCATCCACAGGCCCAGCCTAATACAGAGGTCATGTAGGGCTCCAACCACTGTCCCGGCCTCAGTTACAGGTCATACAGGGCTCCATCCATAGCCAGGCCTCAGTCAGAGGTCATAGAGGGCTCCGTCCACAGGCCCAGCCTCAGGAAGAGGACATGGAGGGCTCCATACACAGGCCCAGCCTCACACAGAGGTCATGGAGAGCTCCGTCCACAGGTCCAGCCTCAGTCAGATGTCTTAGAAGCCTTCATCCACAGGCCCTGCGTCAGTAGGAGGTCATAGTGAGCTCCATCCACAAGCCCGGCCTCAGTCAGACACCATACAGGGCTCCATCCACAGGCCCAGCGTCAGGCAGAGTTCATGGAGGGTCCATCCACAGGATTGGCCTCAGGCAGAGGTCAAAGAGCGTTCCAACCACAGGCCCAGCCTCAGTCACAGGTCACGGAGGGCTCCATCTACAGGCCCGGCCTAAGGCAGATGTCATGGAGGGTTCCGTCCAGAGGATAGGCCTCAGTCAGAGGTCATAAAGGGCTCCAACCACAGGTCCTGCCTCATGAAGAGGTCATGGAGGGCTCCATCCACAGTCCCAGCCTTAGGCAGAGGTCATAGAGGGCTCCTACCAAACACCCAGCTTCAATCGGATGTCATGGAGGGCTCCATCTACAGTCCAAGGCTCAGGCAGACCTCAGAGAGGGCTCTGTCCACAGGCCCAGCCTCAGACAGAGGTCATAGAGAGATCCACCCACTGGCCCGGCCACAGTCAGATGTCATCCTCAGACAGATGTCATAGAGAGATCCACCCACTGGCCCGGCCACAGTCAGATGTCATAGAGGGCTCCATCAACAGTCCAGGAATCAGGTAGAGGACATAGAGGGCTCCATCTACAGGCCCAGCCTCAGTCAGAGGACATGAAGGGCTCCATCCACAGGGCGACCCTCAGGCAGAGGTCATGGAGAGATCTGTCCACAGGCCCAGCCTCAGGCAGAGGTCATAATGGGCTTTGTCCACAAGCCCAGCCTTAATCAGAGGTTATAGAGGGCTATGTCCACAGGCCAAGCCTTAGTCAGAGCTCATAGAGGGCTCCATCGACAGGCCCAACTTCAGTCAGAGGTCATGGAGGTATCCAATCACAAGCCCAGCCTAAGTCAGAGGTCATAGAGGGTCCCATCCACAGGGAAAGCCACAGTAAGAGGTCAACAGGGGCTCCATCCACAGGCCCAGCCTCAGTCAGAGGTCATAGAAGGCTCGATCCACAGGCCATTCTCAGGCAGAGGTCATAGAGGGCTCCATCCCCAGCCCCAGCCTCAGTAAGAGGTCATGGAGGGCTCCATCCACAGGCCCAGCCTCAGTCAGAGGACATGGAGGACTCCTTCCACAGGCCCAGACTCAGTCAGAGGACATGGAGGTCTCCATCCACAGTCCCAGCTTCAGTCAGAGGTCATGGAGGGCTCCATCCACAGGCCCAGCCTCAGTCAGAGGTCATAGAGGGCTCCATCCACAGGCCCAGCCTCAGTCAGAGGTCATAGAGGGCTATGTCCACAACAGCCTCAGTCAGAGGCCATAGAGCCTCCATCACAGGCCCAGCCTCAGTCAGAGGTCATAGAGGGCTATGTCCACAAGCCCAGCCTCAGTCAGAGGTCATAGAGGGCTCAATCCACAGGCCCAGCCTCAGTCAGAGGTCATGGAGGGCTCCATCCACAGCCCAGCCTCAGTCAGAGGTCATAGAGGGCTCCATCCACAGGCCCAGCCTCAGTCAGAGGTCATAGAGGGCTCCATCCACAGGCCCTTCTCAGGCAGAGGTCATAGAGGGCTCCATCCCCCAGCCCCAGCCTCAGTCAGAGGTCATGGAGGGCTCCATCCACAGGCCCAGCCACAGGCAGAAGTCATAGAGGGCTCCTTCCAAACACCCAGCCTCAGTCAGAGGTCATAGAGGGCTCCATCCACAGGCCAGAATCAGGCAGAGGACATAGAGGGCTCCATCCACAGGCCCATCCTCAGTCAGAGGTCATGGAGAGCTCCGTCCACAGGCCCAGCCTCAATCTGATGTAATACAGAGGTCATGAGTGGTCTCCAACAACTGGCCCGGCCTCAGTCACAGGTCATAGAGGTCTCCATTCATAGGACAAGCATTAGTCAGAGGTCATAGAGGGTTCCATCCACAGGCCCAGCCTCAGTCAGAGGTCATTGAGGGCTCCAACCACAGGCCCAGCCTCAGTCAGAGGTCATAGACGGATCCATCCACCAGTACAGCCTCAGACAGAGGGCAATAGGGGCTCCATCCACAGGCCAAGCCTCAGACAGAAGGTCATGGAGGGATTCAACCACTTGCCCGGCCTCAGTCAGAGGTCATAGAGTGCTCCATCCAAAGGCCCAGTCCTCAGGCAGAGGTCATAGAGGGCTCCATCCACAGACTCAGCCTCAGGCAGAGGTCATAGAGGGCTCCATCCACAGCCCTAGCCTCAGTAAGAGGTCATGGATGGCTCCATCCACAGGCCCAGCCTCAGGTCAAGGTCATGGAGAGGTCATAGTGGGCTCCATCCACAGGCCCAGCCTCAGTAAGAAGTCACTGAGGGCTGCGACCAAAGGCCCTGCTTCCGGCAGAGGTCATAATGGGCTGTGTCCACAGGCCCAGCCTCAATCAGAGGTCATAGAGTGTCCTGTCCATAGGCCCAGCCTCAATCAGAGGTCATGGAGGGCTCCATCCACAGGCCCAGCCCTCAGTCAGAGGGTCATGGAGGGCTCTATCACAGGCCCAGCCTCAGGCAGAGGTCATGGAGGGCTCCATCCACAGGCCCAGCCTCAGTCAGAGGTCATAGAGGGCTCCATTCACAGGCCCAGCCTCAGTCAGAGGTCATAGAGAGCTCCATCCACAGGCCCAGCGTCAGTCAGAGGTCATAGAGGGCTTTGTCCACAGGCCCAGCCTCAATCAGAGGTTATAGAGGGCTACGTCCACAAGCCCAAGCCTCAGTCTGAGGTCATAGAGGGCTCCATCCACAGGCCCAGCCTCAGTCAGAGGACATAGAGGGCTCCATCCACAGCCCCCAGCCTCAGTAAGAGGTCATGGAGGGCTCCGTCCACAGGCCCAGCCTCAATCAGAGGTCATAGAGGGCTCCATCCACAGGCCCAGCCTCAGTCAGAGGTCATAGAGGGCTCCATCCACAGGCCCTGGCCTCAGTCAGAGGTCATGGAGGGCTCCGTCCACAAACCCAGGCTAAGCCAGAGGTCATAGAGGGCTCCATCCACAGGGCCCCAGCCTCAGTCAGAGGTCATAGGGGCTCCATCCACAGGCTCAGCCTCATACAGAGGTCATGGAGGGCTCCATCCACTGGCCCAGCCTCAGGCAGAGGTCATGGAGGGCTCCATCCACAGGCCCAGCCTCAGGCAGAGGTCAAAGAGGGCTCCAACCACAGGCCCAGCCTCAGTCAGAGGTCATGGAGGGCTCCATCTACAGGCCTGGTCTAAGGCAGAGGTCATGGAGGGTTCCATCCAGAGGATAGGCCTCAGTCAGAGGTCATAGAGGGCTCCATCCACAGGCCCGGCCTCATGAAGAGGTCATGGAGGGCTCCATCCACAGCCCCAGCCTCAGGCAGAGGTCATAGAGGGCTCCATCCACAACACCCAGCCTCAGTCAGAGGTCAGAGGGCTCCATCCACAGGGCCTCATCAGAGGTCATGGAGGGCTCCATCTACAGGCCCTCAGTCAGGGAGGTCATAGAGGGCTCCGTCCACAGGCCCAGCCTCAATCAGAGGTCATAGAGGGCTATGTCCACAGGCCCAGCCTCAATCAGAGGTTATAGAGGGGTCCACAGGCCAGGAATCATGCAGAGGTCATAGAGGGCTCCATCCACAGGCCCAGCCAGCCTCAGTCAGAGGTCATAGAGGGCTCCATCCACAGGCCCAGCCTCAGTCAGAGGTCATAGAGGGCTCCATCCACAGGCCCAGCCTCAGTCAGAGGTCATGGAGGGCTCCAACCACAGGCCCCGGCCTCAGTCAGAGGCCAAAGAAGGCTCCATCCACAGGCCCGGCCTAAGTCAGAGATCATAGAGGGCTCTGTGCACAGGCCCAGCATCAGGCAGAGGGTCATGGAGGGTTATGTCCAGAGGATAGGCTCCTCAGTCAGAGGTCATGGAGAGCTCCATCCACAGGCCAGCCTCAGGCAGAGGTCATGGAGGACTCTGTCCACTCCGTCCACAGGTCCCAGCCTCAATCCGATGTAATACAGAGGTCATGGTGGTCTCCAACAACTGGGCCCCGCCTCAGTCACAGGTCATAGAGGTCTCCATTCATAGGACAAGCATTAGTCAGAGGTCATAGAGGGATCCATCCACAGGCCCAGCTTCAGTCAGAGGTCATTGAGGGCTCCAACCACAGGCCCAGCCTCAGTCAGAGGTCATAGATGGATCCATCCACCGGTACATCCTCAGACAGAGGGCAATAGGAGCTCCATCCACAGGCCAAGCCTCAGACAGAGGTCATGGAGGGATTCAACCACTTGCCCGGCCTCTGTCAGAGGTCATAGAGTACTCCATCCAAAGGCCAGTCCTCAGGCAGAGGTCATAGAGGGCTCCATCCACAGCCCTAGCCTCAGTAAGAGGTCATGGATGGCTCCATCCACAGGCCCAGCCTCAGTCAAGGTCATGGACGGCTCCATCCACAGGCCCAGCCTCAGGTCAAGGTCATGGACGGCTCCATCCACAGGCCCAGCACAGGTCAGAGGTCATGGACGGCTCCTCCACAGGCCCAGCCTCAGTCAGAGGTCACTGAGGGGGCTCCATCCACAGGCCCAGTCCTCAGGCCTCAAGGTCATAGAGGGCTCCGTCCACAGGCCCAGCCTCAGTCAGAGGTCATGGAGGGCTGCATCCACAGGCCTGCCTCAGTCAGAGGTCATAGAGGGCTCTGTGCACAGGCCCAGCCTCAGGCAGAGGTCATGAGGGCTCTGTCCACAGGCCCAGCCTCAGTCAGAGGTCATAGAGGGCTCCATCCACAGGCCCAGCCTCAGTCAGAGGTCATGGAGGGCTCCATCCACAGGCCCAGCTTCAGTCCGAGGTCCTGCAACCACAGGACCAGCCTCAGTCAGAGGTCATAGAGGGCTCCGTACACAGGCCCAGCCTCAGTCAGAGGTCATAGAGGGCTCCATCAACAGGCCCAGAGGCCTCTATCTCAGCCTCAGGCAGAGGTCATGGAGGGCTCCATCCACAGGCCCATCCTCAGTCAGAGGTCATAGAGGGCTCCATCCACAGGCCCAGCTTCAGTCAGAGGTCATGGAGGGCTCCATCCGCAGGCCCAGCGTCAGTCATAGGTCCCATGCCCAGCATCAGTCAGAGGTTTTAGAGAGGTCTATGTGAAAGGGCCTCAATCAGAGGTTACACATGTCCACAAGCCAAGCCTTAGTCTGAGGCCATAGCGGGCTCCATCCACAGGCCCGGCCTCAGGCAGAGATCATGGAGGGCTCCATCTACATGCCCAGCCTCAGTCAGAGGACATGGAGGGCTCCATCCACAGGCCCAGCCTCAGTCTGAGGTCATAGAGGGCTCCGTCCACAGGCCAGGCCTCCGGCAGAGGTCATAGAAGGCTCCATCCACAGGCCCAGCCTTACAGAGAGGTCATGGAAGGCTCCACCCACTGTCCTGGCCTCAGTCAGAGGTCATAGAAGGCTCCATCCACAGGCCAGGCCTCAGGCAGGGGTCATAATGGCCTTTGTTCACAGGACCAGCCTCAATCAGCGGTTATAGAGGGCTATGTCCACAAACCAAGCCTTAGACAGAGGTCATAGAGGGTTCCATACAGAGGCCAAGCTTCAGTCAGAGGTCATGGAGGGCTCCAACCACAGGCCCAGCCTCAGTCAGAGGTCATGGAGGGCTCCAACCACTTGCCCGGCCTCAGTCAGAGGTCATAGAGTGCTCCATCCAAAGGTCAGGCCTCAGTCAGAGGTCATAGAGGGCTCCAGCCACAGTCCTGGCCTCAGTAAGAGGTCATGAAGGGCTCCATCCACAGGCCCAGCCTCAGTCAGAGGACATAGAGGTCTACATTCACAGGCCCAGCCTCAGTCAGCGGTCATAGAGGTCTACATTCACAGGCCGAGCCTCAATCAGAGGTCGTAGAGGGCTCCATCCACATGCCCAGCGTCAGTCAGAAGTCATAGTGGGCTTCATCCACAGGCCCGGCCTCAGTCAGAGAACAGAGGGCTCCGTGCACAGGCCCAGCCTAGGCAGAGGTCATGGAGGGGTCCATCTACAGGATCGGCCTCAGGCACAGGTCAAAGAGCGTTCCAACCACAGGCCCAGCCTCAGTCAGAGGTCATGCAGGGCTCCAACTACAGACCTGGCCTCAGGCAGAGGTCATGGAGGGCTCCGTCCTGAGGATAGGCCTCATCAGATTTCATAGAGGGATCCAACCACAGGCCTCGATCGGGGACTGGTTAGTGCCTGCAGCCATCTGACCAAGTCCCCGATCGGGCTTGGCGGCGGAACACTGTAAGCCCCGATCACAGATCACGGACCAGGGTGGGCGGCGTGGGTTAGCGCCCTCAGCCCCCTGACGGGGACACGATCGAAGACTCCTAAGCGCCTGCAGCCGCCTGACCAAGTCCCCGATCGTGCTTGGCCTCGGCACACTGCAAGCCCCGATCACGGATGACGGACCAGGGCAGGCGGCAAGGGTTAGCGTCCGCCGCCTGATGAGGCTACAATCGCGGATTCGTTAAGCCTGCAGGCGCCTGACCAAGTCCCCGATTGGGCTTGGCCGCGGCACACTGCAAGCCCCGATCAAGGATCACGGACCAGGGCAGGCGGCATGGGTTAGCGCCGGAAGCTGCCTGACCAGTCCCCGATCGCAGACTGGTTAGCACCTGCAACTTGGTTCTTCTCCAGTTTTCTGTAACAGTACCGGCTCCTTCCTGGGCCCTCAGCCTTGCTTCTTCCCTCATCAGAGGCACAGGGGTAGTGTTCGGCTCCTTTGGGACCACGGTCCCTTCACCAGGGACGGATTTCATCGCCCGTTTAGAAAGCTAGCCCTCCTGGGGGGCTGCTGTTGTGAGTGTTAGATTTCTGGGGCTGTGAACTGATAGATCCTCCCTTCCCCCAACTGATGGATGGAGAATGTCGTAAACTCCACCTGCAGCCCAAACACTCCTGAGCACCTAACCAGGCACCTTATATGGACTGTACATTGAACCACCAATCAGCACCTGCCAAATACCCTAACCCCCGAATCCTAAGTCCCTAATCATGTGCCTTACATGAAACCACCAATCAGCATGTGCCGAGTACCCTAAGCCCCATCCCTTCCCTTTCCTCCCCTCAAAAGGCGCCTTCACCTCTGCACACGTGCTCTCTTCCTTTGGGAGGCAGCCCGGCAGGGGTCTTCTCCTCTAACAAAGCCTGTGTCCGGGTCTCCAGCCCTCTGTCTCATCTTTCATGAACAAAGAGACGAGGGCTGGGCGCCCCCTGATTCAGCTGAGACGCTTCAACCACCCATGTTGCTCCCACTCATGGCTTCTGCCATTGGTTCTCTCCCCCAGCGCCCTGAGACGACAGAAAAAAGCCATCCTGTTCCAGAAAATTCAGAGGCAAATGGTGCCCCGAGGGGCCCTGCACAGGACTCTGACCAGGGAAGCCCGGGAGCAGATCCGGTATTTACGTGAATAATTTCCAGAGTCCTGGTCAGTTCCCAGATTGGCTGAAGGCTTGGATGTTAGCTCCGATGTGATCAGAAGGTTTTAAAAAGCAAGTTTGTACCCACATTGGAGAAGAAACTGAAGCAGATCAAAAGGTCCTTCAGAAAGCTGGGCTTGCCCACTCGCTCCGCCAGCTTCCAGGCCCTGGGGATGCCTGGGAGCTGCTTTCTGCAGGCCGCCCTGTGTCAGGAGCTGAAGCCTCATCCCAAGGCCACGGTCACAGCACAGCTTTGAGGGTGACAGAACCAAACACTCAGAGTACAAACACCCCGAGGAGACAGAAGGGAAGGAATAAAGGAGTCCAGAACCTGGAGAAGGAAAGCTTTGTGCCTGTTGCTGCAGCCCAAGGTCAGCACAGAGAGCTGCAGACATACTCCATCAGTGGGTGTGAGGGCACCAGAGGCACTGACAGTGATGGATTGCCAAGTGTGAAGGAGCTGGAAGCATTGAAGGCAAGAGAACTGGGTGAGCAGAACTTCAGCAGCAAGGTAGTGCAGAGGGGGCGAGAGTTCTTTGAGGACAACGGGAACTTCTTGTACAGAATTTGAACTGGAGCCTGGCTGGTGGAGGTGTCATGTAAAACACAGCTGAGCGAGCATATTGGAGCTGCCTGGATTTCTGTGTGTGGATGGTCTACCTTGGAAATGATGAGCCTGAAAATGGAAGGAGCCGCTTGGATTTCAATCTGATAAGGGACGGTGAACTTCACAGGGCAGATGTATATGCGGATATTCTGACCATGTGGATATTCAGTACTCACTTCCTTCTTGCCTGCAGAGGGTCATGGAGGGCTCCAGAGGCCAGGCCTCAGGCAGATGTTATAGCGGGCTACATCCACAGGCCCAGCCTCATTCAGAGGTCAGGGGCACAGGCAGCCTCAGTCAGCGGTCATAGACGATTATATCCACAGGACCAGCCTCAGTCACAGGACATGGAGTGCTCCATCCACAGACCCAATCTAGGTCAGAGGTCATGGAGGGCACTGTTCAGAGGCCAGGCCTCAGGCAGATGTTATAGAGGGCTACATCCACAGGCCCAGCCTCATTCAGAGGTCATGGAGGGCTCCAACCACAGGCCCAGCCTCAGTCAGTGGACATCGAGGCCTCCATCCACAGGCCCAGCCTAAGTCAGCGGTCATAGACAATATATCCACAGGACCAGTCTCAGTCAGAGGTCATGGAGGGCTTCATCCGCAGGCCCAGCCTCAGTCAGAGTACATGGAGGGCTCCATCCACAGGCCCAGCCTCAGGCAGAGGTCATAAGGGTTTCATCCGCAGAACTATCCTCAGGCAGAGGTTATGGAGGGCTCCATCCACAGGCCTGACCTCAATCAGAGGTCACAGAGCACTCCATCCACAGGACCACCCTCAGTCAGAGGTCATAGAGGGCTCCATCCACAGGCCCAGCCTCAGGTAGAGGTCATGGAGGGCTCCATTCATAGGCCCAGCTCAGTCAGAGGTCATAGAGCACTCCATCCACAGGAGCGGCCTTAGTCAGAGGTCATAGTGGGCTCAATCCAAAGGCCCAACCTCTGTCAAATGTCATGGAGGGCTTCATGCAAAATGCCAGCCTCAGGCATAGGTCGTAGAGGCTTCCATCCACATGTCAAGCCTTAGTCAGAGGTCATAGAAGGCTCCGGCCACAGACCGAGCTAAAGCCAGAGGTCTTGGAGGGCTCCAACCACAGGACCAGCCTCAGTCAGAGGTCATAGAGGGCTCCATCCACAGGCCCAGCCTTAGGCAGATGTCTTGGAGAGCTCTGTCCAGAGGCCCAACCTCAGTCAGAGGTCATAGAGGGCTCTATTCACAGGCTTAGACTCAGTCAGAGGTCATGGAGGGCTCCATGTACAGTCCAGGCCTTAGACAGAGGTCATAGAGGGCTGTATAGAAAAGCCTATCTTCAGTCAGAGGTCATAGAAGCTCCATTCACAAGTCCCACCTCAGTCAGAGATCATAGATGGCTCCCTCCGCAGGCGTATACTCAGGTAGAGGTCATGGAGGGCTCCACCCACAGGCGCAGTCTCAGGCAGAGGACATGTAGTGCTCCATCCACAGGCCCATTCTCACTCAGAGGACATGTAGTGCTCCATCCACAGGCCCAGCCTCAGGCAGTGGTCATGGAGGGCTCCAACAAGTGGTACAGCCTAAGTCAGAGGTCATAGAGGGCTTCATCCTCAGGCCAGGCCTCAGGCAGAGGTTATAGAGGGCTCCA
>JAJQQW010000024.1:31989927-32002520 GCA_025583905.1 Ia io | reverse complement strand
ATCTACGACCTCTGATTGAGGCTGGGCCTGTGAACAAAGGCCGTTATGACCCCTGCCTGAGGCCTGGCCTGTGGATGGAGCCTTCTATGACCTCTGACTGAGGCCTTGACAGTGGGTGGAGCCCTCCATGACCTCTCTCTTAGGCTGGGCCTGTGGATGGAGACCTCTGTGACCTCTGACTAAGTCTTGGCCTGTGGATGGAGCCCTCCATGACCTCTGATTGAGGCTGGGCCTGTGGACAGGGCACTCTATGTCCTCTGATTGAGGCTGGGCCTGTGGAAAGAGCCCATTATGACCTCTGCCGGAAGCAGGGCCTGTGGTCGCAGCCCTCAATGACCTCTTACTGAGGCTGGGCCTGTGGACGGAGCCGTCCATGACCTCTTACTGAGGCTAGGGCTTTGGATGGAGCCCTCTATTACCTCTGCCTGAGGCTGAGTCTGTGGATGGAGCCGTCCATGACCTCTTACTGAGGCTAGGGCTGTGGATGGAGCCCTCTATTACCTCTGCCTGAGGCTGGGCCTGTGGATGGAGCCCTCTATGTCCTCTGCCTGATTCCTGGCCTGTTGATGGAGCCCTCTATGACATCTGACTGTGGCTGGGTGTTTGGAAGGAGCCCTCTATGACCTCTGCCTAAGGCTGGGACTGTGGATGGAGCCCTCCATGAACTCTTCATGAGGCCGGACCTGTGGTTGGAGCCCTTTATGACCTCTGACTGAGGCTGGGAATGTGGATGGAGCCCTGCATGACATCGGATTGAGGCTAAGCCTGTGGACGGAACCCTCCATCATCTCTGCCTGTGAAGGGTCTGTGGATGGAGCCCTCTATAACCTGTGATTGACGCTGGCCCTTTCGACATAGCCCTCTAAAACCTCTGATTGATGCTGGGCGTGTGGACAAAGCCCATTATGACCTATGACTGACGTTGGGCCTGCGGATGGAGCTCTCTATGACCTCTGACTGAGGCTGGGCCTGTAGATAGAGGCCTCCATGCACTATGATTGAGGCTAGGCCTGTGGATGGAGCCCTCTATGACCTCTCACTGAGGCTGGGTATGTGTATGGAGCCCTCAATGACCTCTGACTGAGGCTGGTCCTGTGGTTGCAGCCCTCCATGACCTCGGACTGAGGCTGGGCCGTTGACAGAGCCCTTCATGACCTCTGCCTGAGGCTGGAACTGTGGATGGAGCCCACCATGTCTTCTGACTGAGGCTGGGCCTGTGGATGGAGCCCTCTATGACCTCTGACTGAGGCCGGGCCAGTGGTTGGAGCCCTCAATGACATCTTTCTGAGGCTGGGCCTGTGGATGGAGCTCCTCATGACCTCTGACTAAGGCTGTATCTGTGGATGGAGCCCTCTATGACCTCTGACTGAGGCTTGGCCTGTCGTTGGAGCCCTCCATGACCTCTGACTGAGGCTGGGCATGTGCACAGAGCCCTCTATGACCTCTGACTAAGGCTTGTCCTATGAATGGAGACCTCTATGACCTGTGACTGAGGCCGGACCAGTTGGTGGAGACCTCCAAGACCTCTGTATTACATTGGATTGAGGCTGGGCCTGTGGACGGAGCCCTCCATGACCTCTGCCTGAGGCTGGGACTGTGGATGGAGCCATCCATGACCTCTTACTGAGGCTAGGGCTGTGGATGGAGACCTCTATTACCTCTGCCTGAGGCTGGGCCTGTGGATGGAGCCCTCCATGTCCTCTGACTGAGGCTGGGACTGTAGATGGAGCACTCTATGACCTCTGACTGAGGCCGGACAAGTGGTTGGAGCTCTTAATGAACTCTGTCTGAGGCTGGGCCTGTGGATGGAGCCCCTGTTGCCCTCTGACTGAGGATGTACCAGTGGATGGATCCATCTATGACGTCTGACTGAAGCTGGGCCTGTGGATGGAGCCCTCTATGAGCTCTGACTAAGGCTTGGCCTTTGGACATAGCCCTCTATAACCTCTGATTGAGGCTGGGCCTGTGGACAAACCTCATTATGCCCTCTGCCTTAGGCTGGCCCTGTGGATGGAGCTCTCCATGACCTCTGACTGAGGCCTATCCTCTGGACATAACCCTCCATGACCTCTGCCTTAGGCCTGGCCTATAAAAGGAGTCTTCCATGACCTCCGAATGAGGCTGGGCCTGTGGTTGGAACACTCTTTGACCTCTTCCTAAGGCCAGTCCTGTGGATGGACCCTTCCATGACCTCTGCCTGACGCTGGGCCTGTGCACAGAGCCCTCTATGATTTCTGACTTAGGCCAGGCCTGTGGATGGAGCCCACTATGACTTCTGACTGACGTTGAGCCAGCGGATGGAGCCCTCTAGGACCTCTGACTGAGGCCTGGCCTTTGGATGGAGACTTCTATGGCCTCTGACTGAGGCCGGGAGAGTGGTTGGAGCCCTCCATGACCTCTGTCGGAGGATAGGCCTGTGGATGGAGCCCCTATTGACCTCTGACTGTGGCTGTACCTGTGGATGGAGCCCTCTATGACCTCAGACTGAGGCTGGGCCTGTGGACGGAGCCTTCCATGTCCTCTGACTGAGGCTGGGACTGTAGATGGAGCCCTCCATGATCTCTGCCTGAGGCCGGGCCTTTGCAGGGAGCCTGCTATGGCCTCTGACTAAGGCTTGGCTTGTGGACATAGCCCTCTATATCCTCTGATTGAGGCTGGCCCTGTGGATAAAGCCCATTATTACCTCTGACTGACGCTGGGCCTGTGTATATAGGCCTCTATGAGCTCTAATCTTGGCCTTTGAACATAGCCCTCTATAACATCTGATTGATGCTGGGCCTGTGGACGGAGCTCTTCATGTCCCGTGACTGAGGATGGGCCTGTAGATGGAGCCCTCTATGTCCTCTGCCTGATTCCTGGCCTGTTGATGGAGCCCTCTATGACATCTGACTGTGGCTGGGTGTTTGGAAGGAGCCCTCTATGACCTCTGCCTAAGGCTGGGACTGTAGATGGAGCCCTCCATGACCTCTTCATGAGGCCGGACCTGTGGTTGGAGCCCTCTATGTCCTCTGACTGAGGCCTATCCTCTGGACGGAAGCCTCCATGACCACTGCCTTAGGCTGGCCCTGTAGATGGAGCCCTCCACGACCTCTGACTGAGGCTGGGCCTGTGGTTGGAATGCTCTTTGACCTCTGCCTGAGACCGGGTCAGTGTTTGGAACCCTCCATGACCTCTGTATGAGGCTGAGCCTGTGGATGGAGCCCCTATTGACCTCTGACTGAGACTGTTCCTTTGTATGGATCCCTCTATGACCTCTGGCTTAGCCTGGGTTTGTGGACGGAGCCCTCCATAACCTCTACCTGAGGCCAGGCCTGCAGTTGGAGCCCTCTATGACCTCTGACTGAGGCTGGACCAGTGGACAGAGGCCTCTATGACCTCTGACTGAGGCTGGGAATGTGGATGGAGCCCTGCATGACATCGGATTGAGGCTAAGCCTGTAGACGGAGCCCTCTATGACTTCTGCCTGTGGCTTGGCATGTGGATGGAGCCCTCCATGACCTGTTACTGAGGCTGGGGCGGGAGATGGAGCTTTCTATGACCTCTGCCTGAGAAGGCCCTGTGGATGGAGCCTTCTATGACCTCAGATTGAGACCGGGCCTGTGGATGGAGCCCGCTATGGCCTCAGACTAAGGGTTGGCTTGTGGACATAGCCCTCTATAACCTCGGATTGAGGCTGGCCCTTTTGACATAGCCCTCTAAAACCTTTGATTGATGCTGGGCGTGTGGACAAAGCCCATTATGACCTATGACTGATGCTGGGCCTGTGGATGGAGCTCTCTATGACCTCTGACTGAGGCTGGGCCTTTGGACGGAGCCCTCCATGACCTCTGCCTGAGGCTGGGCATGTAGATAGAGGCCTCCATGCACTATGATTGAGGTTAGGCCTGTGGATGGAGCCCTCTATGACCTCTGACTGAGGCTGATCCTGTGGTTGCAGCCCTCCATGACCTCGGACTGAAGCTGGGTCTGTGGACGGAGCCTTCTACGACCTCTGACTGAGGATGGCTTGTGGATGGAACCCTCTATGACCTCGGACTGAGTCTGGGCCTGTTGACAGAGCCCTTTATGACCTCTGCCTGAGGCTGGAACTGTGGATGGATCCCACCATGTCCTCTGACTGAGGCTGGGCCTGTGGATGGAGCCCTCGATGACCTCTTTCTGAGGCTGGGCCTGTGGATGGAGCCCCTCATGACCTCTGACTAAGGCTGTATCTGTGGATGGAGCCCTCTATGACCTCTGACTGAGGCTTGGCCTGTGGTTGGAGCCCTCCATGACCTCTGACGAAGCTGGGCCTGTGAACAGGGCACTCTATGTCCTCTGATTGAGGCTGGGTCTGTGGACAGAGCCCATTATGACCTCTGCCTGAGCAAGGCCTGTGGTCAGAGCCCTCAATGACCTCTTACACAGGCTAGTCCGGTGGACAGAGCTCTCTATGACCTCTGCCTGAGGCTGTGACTGTGGATGGAGCCCTCCATTACCTCTGCCTGAGGGCGTACCTTTTGTTGGAGGCTTCTATGACACCTGACTGAGGCCTAGCCTCTGGACGGAGCCCTCCATAACCTCTGACTAAGGCTGTACTTGTGGATGGAGCCCTCTATGACCTCTGACTGAGTCTGTACCTGTGGTTGGGGCCCTCCATGTCCTCTGACTGAGGCTGGAACTGTGTACTGAGCCCTCCATGACCTCTGCCTGAGGCCAGGCCTGTGGATGGAGCCCTCCATCACCTCTGCCTTAGTATAGTCCTACGGATGGAGCCCTCCATGACCTCTGACTGAGGCTGGGCCTGTGCACAGGGCACTCTATGTCCTCTGATTGAGGCTGGGCCTGTGGACAGAGCCCATTATGACCTCTGCCTGAGGCAGGGCCTGTGGTCGGAGCCCTCAATGACCTCTTACACAGGCTGGTCCGTGGACAGAGCCCTCTATGACCTCTGCCTGAGGCTGTGACTGTGGATGGAGCCCTCCATTACCTCTGCCTGAGGGCGTACCTTTTCTTGGAGGCTTCTATGAACCCTGACTGAGGCCTAGCCTCTGGACGGAGCCCTCCATAACCTCTGCCTTAGTATAGTCCTACGGATGGAGCCCTCTATGACCTCTGACTGAGGCTTGGACTGTGGATGGAGTGCTCCATGTCCTCTGACTGAGGCTGGGCCTGTGGAAGGAGCCCTCCATTTCCTCTGACTGTGGCTGGGCGTGTGGATGGAGCCCTACATGACCTCTCACTGAGGATGGGGCTGGGGATGGAGCCCTCTATGACCTCTGCCTGAGAAAGGCCTGTGGATGGAGCCTTCTATGACATCTGACTGAGGCCGGTCCCTGTTGCCCTCTGACTGAGGATGTACCACTGGATGGATCCATCTATGACGTCTGACTGAAGCTGGGCCTGTCGATGGAGCACTCTATGAGCTCTGACTAAGGCTTGGCCTTAGGACATAGCCCTCTATAACCTCTGATTGAGGCTGGGCCTGTGGACATAGCCCTCTATCACCTCTGATTAAGGCTGGGCCTGTGGACAAAGCCCATTATGACCTCTGCCTGAGGCTGGCCATGTGGACGGAGCTCTCCATGACCTCTGCCTGAGGGTGGCCCTGTGGATGGAGCCCTCCATGTCCTCTGACTGAGGCTGGGCCTGTGGATGGAGCCCTCTATGACCTCTGACTGACGCTGGGCATGTGGACGGAGCCCTCAATGACCTCTGACTGAGGCTGGTCCTGTGGTTGGAACCATCCATGACATGTGACTGAAGCTGGGACTGAGGATGGAGCCTTCTATGACCTCTGCCTGAGACCGGGTCTGTGGATGGAGCCCTCAATGTCCTATGACTGAGGTTGGGATTGTGGATGGAGCCCTCCATGATCTCTGCCTGAGGCCGGGCCTGTGGATGGAGCCCACTATGGCCTCTGACTAAGGCTTGGCTTGTGGACATAGCCCTCTGTAACCTCTGACTGAGGCTGGTCCTGTGGACATAGCCCTCTATAACCCCTGATTGAGGCTGTGCCTGTGGATAAAGACCATTATGACCCCTGCCTGAGTCTTGGCCTGTGGATGGACCCCTCTCTTACCTCTGCCTGATGCCTGGCCTGTGGATGAAACCCTCTATGACCTCTGACTGACGCTGGGACAGTGTGTGGAGCCCTCCATGACCTCTATCTGAGGCTGGGACTGTGGACAGAGCCTTCTATGACCTCTGATTGAGGCTGGGCCTGTGTACAAGGCACTCTATGTCCTCTGATTGAGGTTGTGCCTGTGGACAGAGCCCATTATGACATCTGCCTGAAGCCGGGCCTGGGGTCAGAGCCTCAATGACCTCTTCCTGAGGCTGGGCCTGTGGACAAAGCCATCTATGACTTCTGCCTGAGGATGGGACTGTGAATCGAGCCTGACATGACATCTGATTGAGGCTGGACCTTTGGACGGAGCCCTACATGTCCTCTGACTGAGGCTGGTCCTGAGGTTGGAGCCCTCCATGACGTCTGACTGAAGCTGGGCCCATGGATGGAGCCCTTTTAATCCTCTGATTGTGGCTGTTCCTGTGGTTGGAACCCTTTATGACCTCTGACTGTGGCTGTACCTGTGGATGGAGCTCTCTATGACCTTTGACTGAGGCCTAGCCTTTGCGTGGAGACCTCTATGACCTCTGACTGAAGCTGGGCATGTGGTTGGAGCCCTCCATGACTTCTGTCTGAGGCTGGGCCTGTGGATGGAGCCCTCTATCACCTCTGACTGAGGCTAGGTATGTGGAAGGAGCCCTCTATGTCCTCTCACTGACGCTGGGTATGTGGACGGACCCCTCAATGACCTCTGACTGAGGTGGTCTTGTGGATGGAGCCCTCTATGACCTCTGACTGAGGTTGGGCCTGAGGATGGACCCCTATATGACCTCTGACTGAGGCCTGGCCTTTGGATGGAGCACTCTATGACCTCTGATTGAGGCCCGGCAAATGGTTGGAGCCCTCCATGACCTCTGTCTGAGGATGGACCTGTGGATGGAGCCGCTATTGTCCTCTGACTGAGGATGTACCGGTGCATGGATCCGTCTATGACCTCTGACTGAGGCTGGGCCTGTTGTTCGAGCCCTCCATGAACTCTGACTGAAGCTGGGCCTGTGGATGGAACCCTCTATGACCTCTGACTAAGGCTTGGCTTGTGGCCCTAGCCCTCTATAACCTCTTTGAGGCTGGTCCTGTGGACATAGCCCTCTCTAACCGCTGATTGAGTATGGTCCTATGGACAAAGGCCATTATGAGCCCTGCCTGAGGCTTGGCCTGTGGGTGGAGCCCTCTATGACATCTGCCTGATGCCTGGCCTGTGGATGGAGCCCTCTATGACCTGTGACAGAGGCCAGGACAGTGGGTGGAGCCCTCCATGACCTCTATCTGAGGCTGGGACTGTGGACAAAGCCTTCTATGACCTCTGATTGAGGTTGTGCCTATGGACAGAGCCCATTATGACATCTGCCTGAAGCCGGGCCTGTGGTCGGAGCCCTCTCTGACCTCTTCCTGAGTCTTGGACTGTGGATAGAGCCCTCCATGACATCTGATTGAAGCTGGGTGTTTGGAAGGAGCCCTCTATGACTTATGCCTGAGGCTGGGACTGTGGATGGAGCCGTCCATAACCTCTTCTTGAGGTCATACCTGTGGTTGGAGCCTTCTATGACCTTTGACTGAGGCTTATCCTCTGGATGGAGCCCTCCATGACCTCTGCCTGAGGCCGGACGGGTAGATGGAGCCCTCTATGACCTCTGACTGAGGCTGGATCTGTGGTTGGAACACTCTTTGACCTCTGACTGAGGCTGGATCTGTGGTTGGAACACTCTTTGACATCTGCCTGACGCTAGGCATGTGGACGGAGCCCTCAGTGACCTCTGACTGAGGCTGGTCCCGTGGTTGGAAAGCTCCTTGACCTCTGACTGAAGCGGGGCCTGTTGACGGAGCCGTCCATGACCTCTGCCTGAGGCTGGGCCTGAGGATGGAGCTATCTATGACCTCTGACTGAGGCTGGGCTTGTCAATGGAGCCCTCTCTGGCCTCTGACTGAGGCTGGGTCTATTGCTGGAGCCATCCATGGCCACTGCCTGAAGCTGGGCTGTGGACGGAGCCCTCCATGACCTCTGACTTAGGTTGGGCTTGTGGACGGAGCCCTCCATGACCTGTGCCTCAGGCCGGGCCTGTCGATGGATCCTTCCATTACCACTGACTGAGGGTGGTCCTGTGTATGGAGCCCTCCTATAACCTCTGATTGAGGTTGGCCCTGTGGACATAGCCCTCTATAACCTCTGATTGAAGCTGGTCCTGAGGAGAAAGGCCATTATGACCTGTGCCTGAGGCTTGGCCTATGGATGGAGCCCTCTATGACCTCTGACTGTTGCCGAGACAGTGGGTGGAGCCCTCCATGACCTCTATCTGAGGCTGGGCCTGTGGATGGAGCCCCTCATGACCTCTTATTGAGGCTGTACTTGTGGATGGAGCCCACTATGAACCCTGACTGAGTCTGTACCTGTGGATGGAACCCTCTATGACCTCTGCCTGAGGCTGGGCCTGTGGACGGAACCCTCCATGACCTCTCCGAGGCCTGGCCTGTGGTTGGAGCTGTCTATTACATCTGACTAAGGCTGGGCCTGTGGACAGAGCCCTCTATGACCTCTGCCTGAGGCTGGAAATGTGGATGGAGCCCTCCATAACATCGGATTGAAGCTGGACCTGTGGATGGAGCCTTATATGACTTCTGCCTGAGGCTGGAACTGTGGATGGAGCCCTCCATAACCTGTGACTGAGGCCGGGCCAGTGTTTGGAGCCCTCCATGACCTCTATCTGAGGCTGAGCCTGTGGATGGATCCCCTATTGACCTCTGACTGAGGATGTACTGGGGGATGGATCCGTCTATGACCACTGACTGAGGCTGGGCCTGTGGATGGAACCCTCTATAACCTCTTATTGAGGTTGGTCCTGTGGACATAGCCCGCTATAACCTCTGATTGAAGCTGGTCCTGAGGAGAAAGGCCATTATGACCTGTGCCTGAGGATTGGCCTATGGATGGAGCCCTCTATGACCTATGACTGAGGCCAGGACAGTGGGTGGAGCCCTCCATGACGTCTACCTGAGGCTGGGCCTATGGATGGAGCCCCTCATGACCTCTGTCTGAAGCTGTACTTGTGGATGGAGCCCTCTATGAACCCTGACTGAGTCTGTACCTGTGGATGGAGCCCTCTATGAACTCTGACTGAGGCTGGCCTGTGGTTGGGGTCCTCCATGACCTCTTACTGAGGCTAGGACTATGTACTGAGCCCTCCATGACCTCTGCCTGAGGCTGGGCCTGTGGATGGAGCCTTCCATTACCTCTGCCTGAGTATAGGACTGCGGATGAAGCCCTCTATGACCTCAGATGAGGCTGGACCTATCGATGGAGCCCTCTATGACCTATGACAGAGGCTGGGCTGGAGGACTGAGCTCTCCATGACCTCTGTCTGAGGCTGGGCCTGTGTATGGAGCACTCCATGTCCTCTGACTGAGGCAGGGCCTGTGGATGGAGCCCTCCATGACCTCTTACTGAGGCTGGGGCTGTGGATTGAGCCCTCTATGACCTCTGCCTGAGGCTGGGCCTGTGGATGGAGCCCTCTAGGACTTCTGACTGAGGCCCGGCCTGTGGTTGGAGCCCTCTATGACCTCTGACTGTTGCCGAGACAGTGGGTGGAACCCTCCATGACCTCTATCTGAGGCTGGGCCTGTGGTTGGAGCCTCTCATGACCTCTGATTGAAGCTGTACTTGTGGATGGAGCCCTCTATGAACCCTGACTGAGTCTGTACCTGTGGATGGAGCCTTCTATGACCTCTGACTGAGGCTGGCCTGTGGTTGGGGACCTCCATGACCTCTTACTGAGGCTAGGACTATGTACTGAGCCCTCCATGACCTCTGCCTGAGGCTGGGCCTGTGGATGGAACCCTCCATAACCTCTGCCTGAGTATAGGCCTGCGGATGGAGCCCTCTATGAACTCAGACTGAGGCTGGACCTATTGATGGAGCCCTCTATGACCTATGACGGAAGCTGGGCCGGAGTACGGAGCTCTCCATGACCTCTGTCTGAGGCTGGGCCTGTGGATGGAGCCCTCCATGACCTCTGCCTGAGGCTGGGCCTTTGTATGGAGCCCTCTATGTTCTCTGACTTAGGTTGGTCTTGTGGATGGACGGCACTATGACCTCTGACTGAGGCTGGGCATATGGACGGAGGCCTCCATGACCTCTGCCTGAGACTGGGCCTGTGCACAGAGCCCTCCATGTTCCCTGACTGAGGCTGGGCTTGTGGATGGAGCCCACCATGACCTCTGCCTGAGGCCGGTCCTGTGGATGGATCCCTCCATTACCAGTGACTGATGTTGGGCCTGTGGATGGAGGCCTCTTTGACCTCTGCCTGAGGCTGGACATGTGGTTGGATCCCGCCATGACATCTGACTGAGGCTGGGCCTGTGGACTGAGCGCTCCGTGACCTCTGCCCGAGGCCAGGCCTGTGGATGCAGCCATCCATGACCTCTTCCTGAGTATAGGCATGCGGATGGAGCCCTCTATGACCTGTGACTGAGGCTGGGTCTGTGGATGGAGCCCTCTATCACCTCAAACTGAGGCTGACCCTGGGGTCGGAGCTCTCCATGACCTTGGCCTGAGGCTAGGCCTGTGGGTGGAGCCCTCCATGTCCTTTGACTGAGGCTGGGCCTGTGGATGGAGCCCTCCCTGACCTCTTACTCAGGGTGGGGCTGTGGATGGAGCCCTATATGACCTCTGCCTGAGGTTGCCTGTGGATCATGCCCTCCATGACCTCTGCCTGAGGCTGGGCCAGTGGATGGGCCCTCCATTACCTCTGACTGAGGGTGTGCCTGTGGATGGAGCCCTCTATGACCTCTGATTGAGGCTGGGCATGTGGATGGAGCCCTCCATGACCTCTGACTTAAGCTGTGCCTGTTGACTGAGCCTTCCATGACCTCTGCCTGAGTATAGGCGTGCAGATGGAGGCCTCTATGACCTCTGACTGAGGCTGGTCCTGCGGTTGGAGGCCTCCATGACCTCTGGCTCAAGCTGGGCCTGCGGATGGAGCCTTCTATGACCTCTGACTGAGGCTTGGCATGTGGAAGGAATCCTCTATGACCTCTGCCTGAGTCTGGCTTTTTGTATGGAGCCCTCAATGACCTTTGACTGAGGCTGGGCCTTTGGTTTGAGCCCTCTATGACCTCTGACTGAGTCCTTGCCTTTGGATGGAGTCCTCTATGACCTCTGACTGAGGCCTGGCTAGTGATTGGAGCCCTCTATGACCTCTGACTGAGGCTGGGCCTGTGGACGGAGCCCTCTATGACCTCTGCCTGAGGCAGGGCATGTGGACGGATCCCTCCGTTACCACTGACTGAGGCTGAAGACCTGTGTGAAGCCCTCCATGGCCTCTGACTGAGGTGGAAATGTGGGATCCCTCCATTACCACTGATTGAGGCTGGACCATTGGACGCAGCCCTATATATCCTCTCTGCCTGTGCTGGGAATGTGGATGAAGCCCTCCATGACCTCTGACTGAGGCTGGACATGTGGATTGAGCCCTATATGACCTCTGCCTGAGGCTGGGCCTGTGGATGGAGCCCTCTAGGACCTGTGACTGAGGCCCGGCCTGTGGATGGAGCCCTCTATGACCTCTGACTTAGGCTGGGCTCTGGTTGGAGCCCTCCATGACCTCTGACTGAATCTGGGCCTGTAGATGGAACCCTCTATGAATTCTGACTAAGGCTTGGATTGTGGACATAGCCCTCTATACCCTCTGATTGAGGCTGGTCCTGAGGACATATCCCTCTATAACCACTGATTAAGGCTAGTCCTGTGGACAAAGGCCATTATGACCCCTCCCTGGTGCCTGGCCTGTGGATGGAGTCCTCTGTGACCTCTGACTGAGAAAGGACTGTGGGTAGAGACCTCCATTACCTCTATCTGAGGCTGGGCCTGTGAATGGAGCCCCTCATGACCTCTTTCTGAGGCCTGGTCTGTGGACGGAGCCCTCTATGACCTCTGACTAAGGCTTGGCTTGTGTATGGAGCCCTCTATAACCTCTTTGAGGCTGGGCCTGTGGACATATCCCTCTATAACCTCTGTTTGAGCCTGGTTCTGTGGATGGTGCCCTCTATGACCACTGACTGAGGCCTAGCTACTGGATGGAGCCCTCCATGACCTCTGACTAGGCCGGGCCCGTAGATGAACGCCTCCATGACCTCTGCCTGAGGCCTGTCCTGTGGATGGACCCCTCCATGACCTCTGCCTGAGGCTGGGCCTGTGGACGGAGCCCTCTATGATCTCTGACTAAGGACGTGCCTGTAGTTGGAGCCCACTATGAACTCTAATTGGCACTGGGCCTGTGGATGGAGCCTTCTATGATCTCTGAATGAGGCTGCGCCTGTGGAATGGGCCATGTATGACCACTGATTGAGCCCAGGCCTGTGGATGGAGCCATCCATTACCTCTGAATGAGGCTGGGCCTGTGGATGGAGCCCTCCATAACCTATGCCTGAGGATAGTTCTGCGGATGGAGCCCTCCATGTCCTCTGACTGAGTCTGGGCTGGTCAATGGAGCCT
>JAJQQW010000024.1:31970618-31983158 GCA_025583905.1 Ia io | reverse complement strand
TTTGACAGATTGTTTGATGCTTTACTGCCTCTGTATCTATCTTTTTGTTCAAGTTTTTAATGTTCTTTATTATCCATAAATGAGTGAGATCATGTGGTATTTTTCTTTCATTGACTTGCTTATTTCACTTAACATAACATTCTCCAATTCCATCCAGGTTGCTGCAAATGGTAAGAATTCCTTCTTTTTTATGGCAGCATAATATTCCATTGTGTAGATGTACCATAGTTTTCTGATCCAGTCATCTGCTGATGGGCACCTAGGCTGTTTCCAGATCTTAGCTATTGTAAATTGTGCTGCTATGAACATAGGGGTGCATATTTCCTTTCTTATTGGTGTTCCCAGTTTCTTAGGATATATTCCTAGGAGTGGGATTACTGGGTCAAATGGGAGTTCCATTTTCAGTTTTTTGAGGAAACTCCATACTGTTCTCCACAGTGGCTGCACCAGTCTGCATTCCCACCAGCAGTGCATGAGGGTTCCTTTTTCTCCGCATCCTCGCCAACACTTGTCGTTTGTTGATTTGTTGATGATAGCCATTCTGACAGGTGTGAGATGATAGCGCATTGTTGTTTTGATTTGCATCTCTTGGATAATTAGTGACCTTGAGCATGTTTTCATGTGTCTCTTGGCCTTCCTTCTGTCTTGTTTGGGAAAGATTCTATTTAGGTCCGTTGCCCATTTTTTTATTGGATCATTTATCTTCCTTTTATTAAGTTGTATAAGCTGCCTGTAGATGTTGGAGATTAAACCTTTATCAGTGATGCCATTTGCAAATATGTTCTCCCATGCAGTGGGCTTTCTTGATGTTTTGTTGATAGTTTCTTTTGCTGTAAAAAAGCTTTTTATTTTGATGTAGTCCCATTTGTTTATTTTCTCTTTAGCTTCCATTGCCCTAGGGGCAGTATCGCTGAAGAAGTTCTTTTGACATATGTCTGAGATTTTGCTGCCTGTGGATTCCTCTAGTATTTTTATGGTTTCCCATCTTATGTTTAAGTCCTGTATCCATTTTGAGTTTATTTTTGTGTATGGTGTAAGTTGGTGATCTAGCTTCATTTTTTTGCATGTGTCTGTCCAATTTTCCCAACACCATTTATTGAAGAGACTGTCTTTATTCCATTGTATGTTCATGCCTCCTTTGTCAAATATTAATTGAGCATAGTGGTTTGGATCAATATCTGGATTCTCTATTCTGTTCCATTGATCTATATGTCTGTTCTTGTGCCAGTACCAGGCTGTTTTGAGAATAGTGGCTTTGTAATACAGCTTGAAATCTGGTATTGAGATCCCTCCTACTTTATTCTTCTTTCTCAGGATTGCTGTGGCTATTCGGGGTCTTTTTTTTTATTCCAGATGAATTTTTGGAGAGTTCTTTCAAGGTCTGTGAAATATGCCGTTGGTATTTTAATGGGGAGTGCATTGAATCTATAGATTGCTTTGGGTAGTATGGACATTTTAATGATGTTGATTCTACCAATCCATGAACATGGTATGTTCTTCCATCTGTTTACGTCTTCCTCTATCTCTTTTTTCAGTGTCCTGTAGTTTTCCGTGTATAGGTCTTTTACCTCCTTAGTTAAGTTTATTCCTAGGTATCTTAATTTTTTTGGTGCGATGGTAAATGGGATTGCCTTTTTAGTCTCTCTGTCTGTAAGTTCACTATTGGTGTATAGAAAGGCCATAGATTTCTTGGCGTTAATTTTGTATCCTGCTACATTGCCGAATTCATTTATTAAGTCTATTAGTTTTTTGACGGAATCTTTCGGATTTTTTATGTACAATATCATGTCGTCTGCAAATAAAGACAGCTTTACTTGTTCTTTTCCAATTTGGATGCCTTTTATTTCTTCTTCTTGTCTAATTGCATTAGCTAATACTTCCAGTACTATGTCAAACAGGAGTGGTGAGAGTGGGCATCCCTGTCTTGTTCCTGTTCTTAGGGGAAATGTTTTTAGCTTTTGTCCATTGAGTATGATGTTTGCTGTGGGTTTATCATATATAGCTTTTATTATGTTGAGGTATGAGCCTTCCATTCCCACCTTGTTGAGAGTTTTTATCAAGAAAGGGTGTTGGATTTTGTCCAATGCTTTTTCCGCATCAATTGAAATGACTATGTGATTTTTATCTCTCAATTTGTTTATGTGATGTATCACGTTTATTGATTTGCGGATATTGTACCATCCTTGCATTCCTGGGATAAATCCTACTTGGTCATGGTGTATGATCTTTCTGATGTACTGCTGGAGCCGATTTGCTAGAATTTTGTTGAGGATTTTGGCATCTATGTTCATGAGGGATATTGGTCTGTAATTCTCTTTCATTGTGTTGTCTTTATCTGGTTTTGGTATTAGGGTGATGCTGGCTTCATAGAAGGAGCTTGGAAGTGTTCCTTCCTCTTGAATTTTTTGGAATAGTCTGAGGAGGATAGGTTTTAGTTCTTCCTTGAATGTTTGGTAAAACTCTCCTGTGAAGCCGTCAGGCCCCGGGCTTTTGTTTGCCGGAAGCTTTTTGATGACTTCTTCAATTTCGTCCATAGTTATTGGCCTATTGAGCTGTTGAGATTCTTCTTGATTGATTTTTGGAAGGTTGTATTTTTCTAGGAATATGTCCATTTCCTCCAGGTTGTCCAGTTTGTTGGAATAGAGCTGTTCATAGTATTTTGTAACAATCCTTTGTATCTCAGCGGGGTCTGTTGTTATTTCACCTCTTTCATTTCTGATTTTGTTTATTTGGGTCCTCTCTCTTTGCTTCTTGGTGAGCCTGGCTAGAGGTCCATCAATCTTGTTTATCTTTTCAAAGAACCAGCTCTTGGTTTTGTTGATCTTTTGTATTGTTTCTTTGGTCTCTATGTCATTTATCTCCGCTCTGATCTTTGTTATTTCCTTCCTTCTGGTTACACTGGGCTTTTCTTGCTGCTCTTTTTCTAGCTCTTTGAGTTGTAGGGTTAGGTAATTTATTACCATTGTTTCTTGTTTTTTTGCAATAGGCTTGTAGAGCTATGAACTTCCCTCTCAAGACTGCTTTCGCTGTGTCCCATAGATTTTGGATTGTTGTGTTTTCATTGTCATTTGTTGCCATGATGTTTTATATTTCTTCCTTGATCTCTCTGGTGACCCAGTCCTTGTTTAATAGCATGCTGTTTAGTCTCCATGTGTTTGATTTCTTTGGATTGTATTTATTGTAGTTGATTTCCAGTTTTATGCCACTGTGATCTGAGAAGATGCTTGATATAATTTCTATCTTCTTGAATTTGAAGAGACTTTGCCTGTGACCCAGCATATGGTCTATCTTTGAAAATGACCCATGTGCACTTGAGAAGAATGTATATTCTGTGGCTTTGGGGTGAAATGTTCTGAAGATGTCAATCAATTCCATCTGGTCTAGTGAGTCATTTAGGATTGCTGTTTCTTTGCTGATTTTTTGTTTAGAGGATTTGTCCAATGGTGATAGTGGGGTATTAAAGTCTCCTACTATGATTGTATTGCTATTAATCTCTCCCTTGATATCTTCCAAGAGTTTTTTTTTTATGTATTTGGGTGCTCCTATATTGGGAGCGTATATGTTTACCAGAATTATTTCTTCTTGTTGGATTTCTCCCTTTAGTATTATGAAGTGGCCTTCCTTATCTCTTGTTATGGCATTTACTTTGAGGTCTAATTTGTCAGATATAAGTAATGCTACCCCAGCTTTTTTTTCATTTCCATTTGCCTGGAAGATATTTTTCCATCCCTTCACTTTCAATCTGTGTGAGTCTCTTGTTCTGAGGTGGGTCTCTTGTAGACAGCATATATATGGGTCATGCTTTTTTATCCATTCAGCCACTCGATGTCTTTTGATTGGAGCATTTAGTCCGTTTACATTTAAAGTTATTACTGAAAGGTATTTGTTTGTAGTCATATCTATTTTTGTGTCTGTATTCCTTCTTACCTGTTTATTTCTTCTTTTTACAGTATTCCCTTTAGCAATTCTTGCATTGCTGGTTTGGTGGTGATAAACTCCCTGAGTCTTTTTTTGTCTGCGAAGCTCCTGATTTCCCCTTCAATTTGATTGATAGTCTTGCTGGATATAGTATTCTTGGATTCAGTCCTTTGCTTTGCAACACTTTGTATACCTCCTTCCATTCACTTCTAGCTTGTTGTGTTTCTGTTGAGTAATCATTTGACAATCTGATGGGTGTTCCTTTGTAGGTAACTCTCTGTCTCTCTCTTGCTGCCTTTAAGATTCTCTCTTTATCATTTATATTTGCCATTGAGATTATGACATGTCTTGGTGTGGGTCTTTTGGGGTTGATCCTGCTTGGGACTCTCTGTACTTGTGTAACTTTTATCTTTCCCATATCCGGGAAGTTTTCTGTCATTATTTCTTCAAATAGATTTTCTAATCCCTGCTGCTCTTCTTGTCCTTCTGGCAGCCCTATTATACGCATGTTACTTCGCTTCATGTTGTCCCGAAGCTCCCTTAGGCTTTCCTCCTGCTTTTTAATTTTTTTTCTCCAATTGCTGTTCAGATTGAGCTTGTTTCTGTACCTGATCTTCTAACTCACTAATTCGGTCCTCTGCTTCTTGTAGTCTACTGTTGAAACTTTCCATGGTGTTTTTGATTGTAGCTATATCACTTTTCATTTCTTCCTGATTCTTGCATAAGTTGTTGATTTTCTCATCCATCCGATGTATAAATTCCACGACCATTGCTCTGAACTCCTTTTCGGTCATGTTGCAAGCTTCAGTTTCACTAATTTCCTTTCTTGGCGACTCCACATTTTCTTTCCTCTGTGAGTTATTTCGTTTCCCCATTCTGGCAATCACCAGAAAGCTCAAACTTCCGTTTGTGTGGACCTCGGCCGTGCGCTGTGGGGACTTCGCTCCACCCGAGTTTCACTGAAGTGCTCTGACACTAGGACGTGTGGCTGCCTTTGGTTGGTGGGAACCAGACTTGCCCAGGGTCAGTGTCCCCAGTGTTCCGTGTGGTCTCGTGTGCACACTTAGAATCAGGGACCCTGTCAGCACCACACTGTTGGTATGTGCTGAAAATGAGATCCTTAGCATGTGCCAGGAGTCAGAGTTTCCCTGTATCTGCACCAAGAATCGAGTGTCAGAGTCTCTGTTGCCTTGTGCAGTTTCTCGTTGAGAATCAGGGTCCCTGTGTGTGCATGCACCAACAATTGGGGTCGTTGGCTCTTAGTGTGAATGCGCTGTGAGTCAGGGATCCCAGGCAGCTGTGTCCGGCATGCCAAATTCCCTGAAGTGGAGCTGTGTCCTGTGTGTGCTCTCTCTATTGAGCCAAACCGGCTAGGGCGCACACTCTCAAATCCCTGAAGGTGAGCTGCCTTTGTGCACTCTCCCAGAATCCCCGAAGAGGGGCGGAGTCCGTCCTGCGCGCCAAATTCCCCAAAGGGAAGCCCCTTTGTGCACGCTCTAAGATTCCCCGAAGGGGAGCTGTGACCCGCAAGCCAAATTCCCCCCAATTCCCTGAAGGGGAGCCCTCTGTGCGCACTGACAGATTTCCCCGAAGGTGAGCTGCTTCTGTCCTGTGCGCCAAATTCCCTAAGGCGGAGCTCGCGTCCCTGAGCAAAGCTCTGCAGCTTGCGCGAGGGGCGTGTCTATTAGTTAGTATGGCGCTATCAGCGTGCGCCTGCGGGGAGGGGGATAGGCTCTTTGACTCACAGGAATCTGCCGGAAAGTCTGGATTCTTGTTGTTTCTTCCACTGAAGCTGTGATAGCAGTTCTCTGTCCCCAGTGGCTGCAGGGTCCTGGTTTGTGTCAGGAGCCAGGATCCGAGTCTCAGGCAGCTCTGTTTCTCAAGGTGGCGTGGTCTCCGCGTCCGCACCAGCTGCCGAGAAGTGTCCGCTTTGTGCGCGGGGCTCCGCCGTCTAGGACTGCCCGGTTAGGCAGCCCCTTGGAAGCCCTGCAGAATCTAACTGACCCTAGCTCATACCCACACACACACCACTCACGTCTACACGTCTACACTCTCCTCTATGGGTTCCTCACTCACACTCTCTCTCTCCCTACCTTCTTGCCGGTCGCCATCTTTCCCCTACAACACTTTTTTCTAATGTGAACTCTGTTGTGTTTAATGAGATCAGTGCTTTCTCTGAAGACCTTCCCAAAATACATACACTCACAGGGATTTTCTACAGTGCGTACTCTCCCATGTTGTAGGTGGTTAAAGATTTGTCTGAACACTTTCCCACATTTATTATACTCATTAATCATATCTCCAGAGCTGAGACCTTTCTGATAAGCAACTTTCTGTTTCTGGCTGGCAGCTGTTTCACATTCAACCCCCTGGTGATGTATTTTCCCACTGACAAATTCCTGTGAACTCTCATTGTTAATGTGTGGCTCCTCAGTGTTCAGAGTGGCCTGGTGCTGGAGAAGCCCTGAGGTGTCTGGGGAGTCTACCCCAACCTCAGTACTAGTTTCAGGCACCACAGAGAAGTAGAACTAGCAAGTTGTCACAAGCGAAGCTCTCTCCATATCTTCTTTCCAGGGCTTCTCTCCACTGGCATCCTTCTGCTTCTGGTGAGGGTTTGTACTGAAACACAAGTCTCTCACACATGCATCACTTAAGAACACATTCTTCTCAAAGTATGCCACTTGTAACTCAGTCAGGTGCAAAATATCTTTTAACACTGAGAAGCACGGCGTACACAGATGGGTCCTCTGGGTGGCTGCAGCTGTCTTGGAAGCCCTGACCTGAGAATCTCCTACAGATACACTGTGCTCAGAATAGGCCTCCCCATCATCCATTTTATGCCAAGGACCTGAAAACAGAGGAATGATGCGGAAATGAATGTTGACTGTGGTGACAGAGGGAAGTCCCATTATAAAACTGTGTTGCACATAATACATTGGTCTCATGCAACTGGCTGAAAATAAAAGACCTCAAAGATGAACTAATAAGATGCAACTGTGAAGTTCTTGACCAATGAAGATCACAAAACAAGAGAGATTTCAACAGAAATAGAGCAAAAACATGGCAAGCACCACATGGAAGAGAATCGGACTGTCCAGCTCATTCTGCTGCTAACAGCATTCAGTAGATCTTCTCTGCTGGTGACATGGGCAAGCTGTGCAGAAGGTTGGTTACATCTCATTCCAAGTAAAATTCAATAAACAAGTAGCAGGTGTTTGAGGGGTATTTAACCATGTATGTGTTCCTAATAACACTTGCATAGGTCCATGTAGTAGTATACTGCAGAAAGAGATGTGCAGAGGAATAGGTGATGTAAAAAGGACACAAAGGCGAAGGTAGACAATGCTAGGAAGCCACCGATGAAATCACAAGTCAGCAAGTGTCAAGTGAGTAAAAGAAAGGAATAAATGAGGTGTGGCCATTAGAACCTGCACCAAACACTATTGTACAGGAGCAGGTTCCTGGTATAATCTGAACACCATCCTTACGTCATACCTCCCCCGAGTTGCCACTCAGCCGGGCTAAGCATCCTCTAGGACCATCCTGTACATTCACCCTGGAGAAACCCAGGGTCCTCCCTGTACCTCCTTTTCTAGAAGTATGTACAAACTAAATATTTTGAGTATCAATGAAAAGACAACAGAGGTGAGCAGCCATCACTTGCCCATAGCATTCAGCTTGCAATAGTATCCAGGGAAGGTAATATTACAAACAATAATTGGAGGGTCTTACAAGAACAGCCCCTGGTTCATGTATATAAAGAAGATAACTGACACAGGGTCTTTATCGATAGGAAAGGTGCAGAATTGGAAGCCATGGATCGGGATAGAGTCACCCTCCCTGGAGTGGAAGAGCAGGAGGGACCCATTAAGCGGTCTGTAAGACTGCTGACACCCAGACACTTCCTGTACTTTCTGAGGCAACTGGTGTTAGGGAGGTTTATGGAGTCTATTGCTCAGGGCTCTCTGCACAGCTCAGCACTGGCAGCCACAGCCCATTTGACAAGACAGTGGGGGAAATTAGCTGAACGCATGGTCTGGCTTTGAGAGAGAGAGAGTGCTAAGTCTGGAGAATAAATAAAGAGTGGGCATCACCTCAGGACACTAGGAGAGATGTGAAGGTCTTACCTATGAATGATACAAGGGCAAACACTTCCAGCATCACATCACAGTACAGACGTATCTGAGCCTCATCAAGGATCTCCCAGTCCTCCTCAGAGAAGGCAATGGCCACGTCCTCAAAGTTCATATCCTGTCATAATGGGCACAGAACATCCCATGATAAGATTCTCTGTTGTGATTCCAAGTTTGCCATACTACCCACCCTGCACATGCATATGCTCCCCTACTCCCCACAACAGAGAAGAAAGTAGCCCTTGGTCCCATTAAAGTCAATCTCTCCTTATATCCTTACTGATGCTGTGTCTTCCCACAACAATAAAGGCAGATGAACAGATACAGGTTACCTGTGCTCTCATCCTCAAATAGGAGTCACCCTTTCAATTATAGTTGGTGTCAGGAACATAGGGTAGGAGGAGATGTTGCACATAATGGGAATGTGATGGATTTGACTCTGGTCTTGTCAGGCAATACCCATGTTGTCCTCCAAATGGTTCCTCCAAGACACCAAACAACATGGTAATGCCCATTTAACTTCTGACTTCAATCCCAGTTTGGTGAGGCCATCACTCTGCATTACCTGCTGCCCATAGTTCTTTGATCCACACTTGTCTCACACAGCTTATTCCCAGAGGCACAACTTCACTGGTAACACAAGTAAGCCAAGACAAGGACACGGTGTTTTCTAATCAGCTTCTTTCCCAACATTCTAGTTCACCACCTCTGTAATACATTTCTCTCTCACCCTTCTCTCTTCTCCTTTCCCCATGCCAGTGGGGATTTTTAAGTGCCGGTGACACTCATGTATGCTGTCTCATTCCTAGTGTTCACTGCATCAGCCCTCAACAGGAAATGGCAGGAGGGCACATATATGTCCTCTAAGTTCTGCACTTGTCATGTAGCATCACAGCAACCCATCTTGTTAGAAATTATCCTAAAATCCCCCATATCATATCATAAAGACACCATCAGAAATGGACTCCCTTTTCATTCATTTGTACGTCCTTGTTAGTGTCCGGCCACTTTGCTGTTAGTCCCAGGGACCACACTGATGTCATCATCCCCTGTGTGTGATTGTGCCGCTCAGCCCGGTTCCCCACCTGCCACACTGACATAGAGGGCACCTCCCATACTGTTCTCTGGGTCACTGCATGCTCTGCCCTCAAGAGAACCTTGGCTGCTTGTCCTCACAGGTCCCTATATATATATGCACACTAATAAAAAAGTAATATGCTAATTCAACTGGGAGACCTTCCGGATATCCTTCTGGATAAAGCCTGGTGCTTGGCTATCCTGTAAACCACCCCCACACGACCCTCAGCCCTTTGTCCAGACCGGCCACACACCCCAGCGCGTCCCCTTACCCTGATGGTTGCGTGACCAGCCTGTAAACAGCCCTGAGCCCCTCTCTGTGGCTGGCAATACTCCCAACTGGGGACCCTCAACCTGATGGGGGTATGGCCGGCATGTAAACTCCCCCAGGCCCCTCCCCCATGCCAGCCCCGCCCACCAAGGGGACCCCCACACTGACCCGGACCCCCTTCAGGGCACACCAGCCAGCCCCCACCAGTGCACCAGACCTCTATCTATACTAACAAAAAGGTAGTATGCTAATTAGACATGGAGACATTCTGGATGTCCTTCAGGATAAAGCCATGGTGGTGGGACCAAGGCAGAGGCAGTTAGGGGTGATCAGGCCAGGAGGGGAGGGCATTTGGGGGTGATCACGCAGGCAAGGGGGGCAGTAGGGGGGAGAAGGCCAGCGGCATGGGGCAGTTGGGCATGAGCAGGCTGGCATCAGAGTGGTTAGGGGCGATCAGGCAGGCAGGCAGGTGAGCGGTTAGGAGCCAGGGGTCCTGGAGTGCAAGAGGGATGTCCGACTGACATCCCCCCAAGGGGTCCCAGATTGGAGAGGGTGCAGGACAGGCTGAGGGACACCCTCTACCCCCCATGCATGAAACTCATGCACTGGTCCCCTAATACACACACACATACACACACACATTGAGTGGCCAGATTATTATGATTTCTGAACACATAATAATCTGGCCACTCAGTGTATATTGTACATAATAAAAGGGTAATATGTAAATTGTCCCCTCGACCTGGAGTTCGCCCAGCAGGCAGGCCAGCCAGCCGCCCATGTTCCCTCCCCATGGCCAGGCTGGCTGGACCCCACCCATGCACGAATTCATGCACCGGGACTCTAATACACACACACACACACACACACACACACACACACACACACACACACACACACACAAACACACACATCCACACACACACACAAAAAGAGTGGCCAGATTATTATGCGTTCAGAGGTCATAATAATCTGGCCACTCAGTGTATATACTAATAAAAGAGTAATATGCTAATTCAACCTGGAGACCTTCCGGATGTCCTTCTGGACAAAGCCGGGGGTTTGGCTGTCCAGCAAACAACCCACAAACGGCCCTCAGTCCCTGGCTCAGGCCGACCACACCCCTCAGCAGGTACCCTTAACCCACTGGGGGCGTGACCAGCCTGCAAACGGCCCTCAGCCCCTAGCCTAGGCTGGCCACGCCCCATCGTAGTCTCTTACCCCGATGGGGGCGTGGCTGGCCTGCATACTGCCCCAGTACCTCACCCAGGCTGGCATCACCCCAAGTGGGGACCCCCACCCCAATGGGGACATGGCTGGCTTACAAACCACCCCAGGCCCCTCACCCAGGCCACCCCTGCTCCCCAAGTGGAACCCTACCCTGAACCAGGACCTCATTCATGGCAGACCAGCTGGCCCTCACCCATGCACCAAGCCCCTATCCTACCTAATAAAAGAGTAATATGCAAATTGACCGTACCTTCACTACACCACCAGCCACACCCATCAGGAAAACATCTGCCTGAGGCATTTGTGGCCTTGGGCTCGGCCGGACCCCAGCCTCCCTGCAATGGATCACAGGAGCCGACCCCCAGTTGCAGGAGGCTTTTCTGGCCTTGGGCACCAGTGGGGATCCTGTGATGGGTCGCAGGCAACTGGGGGTCAGTTCCTGCGATCCGTCAAGGGAGGCCTGTGTCTGGCTGAGCCCAATGCCGGGAAAGCCTCCACCGGAGACTTTTCCAGCCTTGGGTACCAGCGGGGAGCCTACGATGGATCGCAGGCAACAGGGGTATGCTCCTGCGAGGGGGTCTGCTCCTCTGGTGGATTGTATGGAGCTGGTGGCTCCTACCCAATGGGCGGTGTCTGTGATCACAGGGAGCTAGAGGTCCCCTTCCCAGGCCTAAAGCTTTGGCCAGAGGCTTTAGGCCTGGGCAGGGCACAGCCGGTGATTGGTGTGAACTATAGAGGAAACACCTTTTCTGACTGCACATTGGCTAAGCTTCCTGTATGCCACTGGTAATATTCTTAGTAACTTGGGTAATAAGAATCCAAAAAGGTGATCTAGGGTTTTTCCACCACACTTCTGGAGAAAAATACAAAGATCCGCTGCTGGAGGCCTAAGAAATGTCATATCCTGCCCTAGCTGGTTTGATTCAGTGGATAGAGCCTCGGCCTGCCCACAGCAGGATTTGGGTTGATTCTGATCAAGGGCATGTACCTAGCTTGCAGGCTCCTCCCTGGCCGGGGCCCAGATCAGGGCTCATGCAGGAGGCAACCAATCAAAGTGTTCCTCTCACTTTGATGTTTCTCTCTGTCTTTCCCTTTCTCTTCCACATTCTCTAAAAGCCAATGGAAACATATACTTAGGTGAGGATTAAAAAAAGAAAGAAAGAAAGAAATGCATATCCTATGAAAGACACATCTTGAAAATCCCTAAAGAAAGTTGTCATTTTTTTCTTGGTGAAGGGACTGGAGTCATGTTGATGAAAACACCTTGGTGGGAGAGGAACCAAGATGGCGGCAAAGTTAAACAACTAAACTGCCGCCACGCACAACAATTTCAAAAATACAACTAGAAGACAAAACGTCTCCCACCCAGAACCACAGGAATGCTGGCTGAATGGTAGATTTACAACTAAGAAGGAAAAAGAAAGGAGAACAAACGCGGAAAAGCTGAGGTACAGAGGCGCGTGTAGTGGGCTGGTGGCGGGCAACGGGGCGCAGGGCTTTTTTCCAACCCGAAGGGAGACAAGCTCCCGATCACTCTGAAACCCAGTTTCTGGGGACATGTGGGGCTCCCAGACACCTACGGGGTGAAGCTGGACTCTCGGCCATCAGGTCGAAAAGTGAGAGTGACTTTCTTGCAGAGGTTTGCCCAGCAATCAGTGTTTACTGCGCTGGAGCATGGGACGCGGGGACTTGGAAACACAGAAAGGCAGAGACAGCTGATGGCAGCCATCGCCAGTTTGCCACGCCCTAGCCTACTGACGCCCTGAGACCCCGCCCTGCCCAGAGATCCCGCCCCGCACATTCTGCAATCCCACCCAGGCTCCACACAGCAGCTTTTGCATATAAATGACCTGCCTTGTGGCAGCTTAACCAAATCAACTGAAACTCCAGTAAGACTGCTCCAAAACCACT
>JAJQQW010000024.1:31932328-31970518 GCA_025583905.1 Ia io | reverse complement strand
TTGTTCTCTCACAATTCAGTCATATTCATTGTTATTTGCTCTGAATTACTACTAGTTTCTTGAGGTGGCCTATAATGGGCTTTCTGCTCTACATATGGGACTTCACCACATGTAAAAACAACATTATACACTCCTCTGTGAACTTGAGAAGCTATATAAACTTGTCTCTCAAATGTTTTACATTTTAATGCTACTTTTCAGTGAATTCTAGTTGTTTCAAAGTCGGTTTAATGTGCACTTTGCTCTATTTAAAGGGTTTTCTGCAGTGTACAAAGATCTTTCTATACTACAGACTTACATTTTGATGTCTTTTCCACTTGTTCTCTCACATTTCAGTTATATTCATTGTTATTGGCTCTGAATTGCTACTTGTTTCTTGCAGTGTCCTATAACTGGCTGTCTGCTCGATTTATGAGACTTAACCACATTTACAAACAACATTATAAACTACTCTGTGTACTAGAGAAGCTATATAAACTTGTCTCTCAACTTTTTTCCAGTTTAATGCTACTTTTCAGTGAATTCTAGTACTTTCAAAGACTGGTTTAATGTGCACTTGCTCTAGTTCAAGATTTCTGCAGTGTACAACATCCTTTCTAGACTATAGACTTACATTTTGATGTCTTTTCCACTTGTCCTATCACAATTCTGTTCTATTCACTATTATTTGCTCTGAATTACTAGTGGTTCCTTGCAGTGTCCTATAATTGGCCTGCTCCTGTACTTTTGGGACTTCCCCACATGTACAAACAACTTTGTGAACTCTTCTCTCTGAACTTGAGAAGCTATATACACTTGTCTCTCAACTTTTTTACAGTTCAATGCTACTTTGCAGTGAATTCTATTTCTTTCAAAGACTGGTTTAATGTGCACTTGCTCTATTTCAAGATTTCTGCAGGGAACAACATCCTTTCTAGACTATAGACTTACATTTTGATGTCTTTTCCACTTGTTCTATCACAATTCAGTTCTATTCATTGTTATTTGCTCTGAATTACTAGTGGTTTCTTGCAGTGTCCTATAATTGGCCTGCTCCTGCTCTACTTTTCTGTCTTCCCCACATGTACAAACAACTTTGTAAACCCTTCTCTGAACTTGAGAAGCTATATAAACTTGTCTCTCAACTTTTTTACAGTTTAATGCTACTTTGCAGTGAATTCTATTTCTTTCAAAGACTGGTTTAATGTGCACTTGCTCTATTTCAAGGATTTCTGCAGGGAACAACATCCTTTCTAGACTATAGACTTACATTTTGATGTCTTTTCCACTTGTCCTATCACAATTCTGTTCTATTCACTATTATTTGCTCTGAATTACTAGTGGTTCCTTGCAGTGTCCTATAATTGGCCTGCTCCTGTACTTTTGGGTCTTCCCCACATGTACAAACAACTTTGTGCACTCTTCTCTGAACTTGAGAAGCTATATACACTTGTCTCTCAACTTTTGTACAGTTGAATGCTACTTTGCAGTGAATTCTATTTCTTTCAAAGACTGGTTTAATGTGCACTTGCTCTATTTCAAGGATTTCTGCAGGGAACAACATCCTTTCTAGACTATAGACCTACATTTTGATGTCTTTTCCACTTGTCCTATCACAATTCTGTTCTATTCACTATTATTTGCTCTGAATTACTTGTGGTTCCTTGCAGTGTCCTATAATTGGCCTGCTCCTGTACTTTTGGGAATTCCCCACATGTACAAACCACTTTGTGCACTCTTCTCTGAACTTGAGAAGCTATATACACTTGTCTCTCAACTGTTGTACAGTTCAATGCTACTTTGCAGTGAATTCTGTTTCTTTCAAAGACTGGTTTAATGTGCACTTGCTCTATTTCAAGAATTTCTGCAAGGAACAACATCAATTCTAGACTATAGACTTACATTTTGAATTCTTTTCCACTTGTTCTCTCACATTTCAGTTATATTCATTGTTATTGGCTCTGAATTGCTACTCGTTTCTTGCAGTGTCCTATAACTGCCTGTCTGCTCTATTTATGAGACTTAACCACATTTACAAACAACATTATAAACTACTCTGTGTACTAGAGAAGCTATATAAACTTGTCTCTCAACTTTTTTCCAGTTTAATGCTACTTTTCAGTGAATTCTAGTACTTTCAATACTGGTTTAATGAGCACTTGGTCTAGTTCAAGATTTCTGCAGTGTACAACATCCTTTCTAGACTATAGACTTACATTTTGATGTCTTTTCCACTTGTCCTATCACAATTCTGTTCTATTCACTATTATTTGCTCTGAATTACTAGTGGTTCAGTGCAGTGTCCTATAATTGGCCTGCTCCTGTACTTTTCGGTCTTCCCCTCATGTAGAAACAACTTTGTACACCCTTATCTGAACTTGAGAAGCTATATACACTTGTCTCTCAACTGCTATACAGTTGAATGTTACTTTGCAGTGAATATTATTTCTTTCAAACACTGGTTTAATGTGCACTTGCTCTATTTCAAGGATTTCTGCAGGGAACAACATCCTTTCTAGACTATAGACTTACATTTTGATGTCTTTTCCACTTGTCCTATCACAATTCTGTTTTTTTCACTATTATTTGCTCTGAATTACTTGTGGTTCCTTGCAGTGTCCTATAATTGGCCTGCTCCTGTACTTTTTGTCTTCTTACCCACATGTACAAACAACTTTTGTACACACTCTTCTCTGAACTTGAGAAGCTATATACACTTGTCTCTCAACTGTTGTACAGTTCAATGCTACTTTGCAGTGAATTCTATTGCTTTCAAAGACTGGTTTAATGTGCACTTGCTCTATTTCAAGAATTTCTGCAAGGAACAACATCAATTCTAGACTATAGACTTACATTTTGCTGTCTTTTCCACTTGTTCTCTCACAATTCAGTTATATTCATTGTTATTGGCTCTGAATTGCTACTTGTTTCTTGCAGTGTCCTATAACTGCCTGTCTGCTCTTTATTTATGAGACTTAACCACATTTACAAACAACATTATAAACTACTCTGTGAACTAGAGAAGCTATATAAACTTGTCTCTCAACTTTTTTCCAGTTTAATGCTACTTTTCAGTGAATTCTAGTACTTTCAAAGACTGGTTTAATGTGCACTTGCACTAGTTCAAGATTTCTGCAGTGTACAACATCCTTTCTAGACTATAGACTTACATTTTGATGTCTTTTCCACTTGTCCTATCACAATTCTTTTCTATTCACTATTATTTGCTCTGAATTACTAGTGGTTCCTTGCAGTGTCCTATCATTGGCCTGCTCCTGTACTTTTGGGTCTTCCCCACATGTACAAACAACTTTGTAAACTCTTCTCTGAACTTGAGAAGCTATATACACTTGTCTCTCAACTGTTGTACAGTTCCATGCTACTTTGCAGTGAATTCTATTTCTTTCAAAGACTGGTTTAATGTGCACTTGCTCTATTTCAAGGATTTCTGCAGGGAACAACATCCTTTTCTAGACTATAGACCTACATTTTGATGTCTTTTGCCAGTTGTTCTCTCACAATTCAGTCATATTCATTGTTATTTGCTCTGAATTACTACTGGTTTCTTGCAGTGTCCTATAATTGGCTTTCTGCTCTACATATGGGACTTCACCACATGTAAAAACAACATTATACACTCCTCTGTGAACTTGAGAAGCTATATAAACTTGTCTCTCAAATGTTTTACATTTTAATGCTACTTTTCAGTGAATTCTAGTTGTTTCAAAGTCGGTTTAATGTGCACTTTGCTCTATTTAAAGGGTTTTCTGCAGTGTACAAAGATCTTTCTATACTATAGACTTACATTTTTGATGTCTTTTCCACTTGTTCTATCACAATTCTGTTATATTCATTATTATTTGCTCTGAATTACTAGTGGTTCCTTGCAGTGTCCTATAATTGGCCTGCTCCTGTACTTTTGGGTCTTTCCCCACATGTACAAACCACTTTGTGCACTCTTCTCTGAACTTGAGAAGCTATATACACTTGTCTCTCAACTGTTGTACAGTTCAATGCTACTTTGCAGTGAATTCTATTGCTTTCAAAGACTGGTTTAATGTGCACTTGCTCTATTTCAAGAATTTCTGCAAGGAACAACATCAATTCTAGACTATAGACTTACATTTTGATGTCTTTTCCACTTGTTCTCTCACAATTCAGTTATATTCATTGTTATTGGCTCTGAATTGCTACTTGTTTCTTGCAGTGTCCTATAACTGGCTGTCTGCTCGATTTATGAGACTTAACCACATTTTACAAACAACATTATAAACTACTCTGTGAACTAGAGAAGCTATATAAACTTGTCTCTCAACTTTTTTCCAGTTTAATGCTACTTTTCAGTGAATTCTAGTACTTTCAATACTGGTTTAATGAGCACTTGGCTCTAGTTCAAGATTTCTGCAGTGTACAACATCCTTTCTAGACTATAGACTTACATTTTGATGTCTTTTCCACTTTGTCCTATCACAATTCTGTTCTATTCACTATTATTTGCTCTGAATTACTAGTGGTTCCTTGCAGTGTCCTATAATTGGCCTGCTCCTGTACTTTTGGGTCTTCCCCACATGTACAAACAACTTTGTAAACTCTTCTCTGAACTTGAGAAGCTATATACACTTGTCTCTCAACTGTTGTACAGTTGAATGCTACTTTGCAGTGAATTCTATTTCTTTCAAAGACTGGTTTAATGTGCACTTGCTCTATTTCAAGGATTTCTGCAGGGAACAACATCCTTTCTAGACTATAGACCTACATTTTGATGTCTTTTGCCAGTTTGTTCTCTCACAATTCAGTTCATATTCATTGTTATTTGCTCTGAATTACTACTAGTTTCTTGCAGTGTCCTATAATTGGCTTTCTGCTCTACTTTATGGGACTTCACCACATGTAAAAACAACATTATACACTCCTCTGTGAACTTGAGAAGCTATATAAACTTGTCTCTCAAATGTTTTACAGTTTTAATGCTACTTTTCAGTGAATTCTATTTCTTTCAAAGTCTGGTTTAATGTGCACTTTGCTCTATTTTAAAGGGATTTCTGCAGTGAACAAAAGATCTTTCTAGACTATAGACTTACATTTTGATGTCTTTTCCACTTGTTCTATCACAATTCTGTTATATTCATTGTTATTTGCTCTGAATTACTAGTGGTTCCTTGCAGTGTCCTATAATTGGCCTGCTCCTGTACTTTTTTTTGGTCTTCCCCACATGTACAAACAACTTTGTACACTCTTCTCTGAACTTGAGAAGCTATATACACTTGTCTCTCAACTTTTGTACAGTTCAATGCTACTTTGCAGTGAATTCTATTTCTTTCAAAGACTGGTTTAATGTGCACTTGCTCTATTTCAAGGATTTCTGCAGGAACAACATCCTTTCTAGACTATAGACTTACATTTTGATGTCTTTTCCACTTGTCCTATCACAATTCTGTTCTATTCATTATTATTTGCTCTGAATTACTAGTGGTTTCTTGCAGTGTCCTATAATTGGCCTGTCTGCTGTATTTTTGGGACTTCCCCACATGTACAAACAACTTTGTAAACTACTTCTCTGAACTTGAGAAGCTATATACACTTGTCTCTCAACTGTTTTACAGTTTAATGCTACTTTGCAGTGAATTCTATTTCTTTCAAAGACTGGTTTAATGTGCACTTGCTCTATTTCAAGATTTCTGCAGTGTACAACATCCTTTCTAGACTATAGACTTACATTTTGATGTCTTTTCCACTTGTCCTATCACAATTCTGTTCTATTCACTATTATTTGCTCTGAATTACTTGTGGTTCCTTGCAGTGTCCTATAATTGGCCTGCTCCTGTACTTTTTGGGACTTCCCCACATGTACAAACAACTTTGTAACACTCTTCTCTGAACTTGAGAAGCTATATACACTTGTCTCTCAACTGTTGTACAGTTCAATGCTACTTTGCAGTGAATTCTATTTCTTTCAAAGACTGGTTTAATGTGCACTTGCTCTATTTCAAGATTTCTGCAGGGAACAACATCCTTTCTAGACTATAGACTTACATTTTGATGTCTTTTCCACTTGTTCTCTCACAATTCAGTTATATTCATTGTTATTTGCTCTGAATTACTACTCGTTTCTTGCAGTGTCCTATAACTGCCTGTCTGCTCTATTTATGGGACTTTAACCACATGTACAAAACAACATTATAAACTACTCTGTGAACTTGAGAAGCTATATAAACTTGTCTCTCAACTTTTTTACAGTTTAATGCTACTTTTCAGTGAATTCTAGTACTTTCAAAGACTGGTTTAATGTGCACTTGCTCTATTTCAAGATTTTTCTGCAGTGTACAACATCCTTTCTAGACTATAGACTTACATTTTGATGTCTTTTCCACTTGTCCTATCACAATTCTGTTCTATTCACTATTATTTGCTCTGAATTACTAGTGGTTCCTTGCAGTGTCCTATAATTGGCCTGCTCCTGTACTTTTGGGTCTTCCCCACATGTACAAACAACTTTGTACACTCTTCTCTGAACTTGAGAAGCTATATACACTTGTCTCTCAACTGTTGTACAGTTGAATGCTACTTTGCAGTGAATTCTATTTCTTTCAAACACTGGTTTAATGTGCACTTGCTCTATTTCAAGGATTTCTGCAGGGAACAACATCCTTTCTAGACTATAGACCTACATTTTGATGTCTTTTCCACTTGTCCTATCACAATTCTGTTCTATTCACTATTATTTGCTCTGAATTACTTGTGGTTCCTTGCAGTGTCCTATAAATTGGCCTGCTCCTGTACTTTTGGGACTTCCCCACATGTACAAACCACTTTGTGCACTCTCTTCTCTGAACTTGAGAAGCTATATACACTTGTCTCTCAACTGTTGTACAGTTCAATGCTACTTTGCAGTGAATTCTGTTTCTTTCAAAGACTGGTTTAATGTGCACTTGCTCTATTTCAAGAATTTCTGCAAGGAACAACATCAATTCTAGACTATAGACTTACATTTTGAATTCTTTTCCACTTGTTCTCTCACATTTCAGTTATATTCATTGTTATTGGCTCTGAATTGCTACTCGTTTCTTGCAGTGTCCTATAACTGCCTGTCTGCTCTATTTATGAGACTTAACCACATTTACAAACAACATTATAAACTACTCTCTGTGTACTAGAGAAGCTATATAAACTTGTCTCTCAACTTTTTTCCAGTTTAATGCTACTTTTCAGTGAATTCTAGTACTTTCAAATACTGGTTTAATGAGCACTTTGCTCTAGTTCAAGATTTCTGCAGTGTACAACATCCTTTCTAGACTATAGACTTACATTTTGATGTCTTTTCCACTTGTCCTATCACAATTCTGTTCTATTCACTATTATTTGCTCTGAATTACTAGTGGTTCCTTGCAGTGTCCTATAATTGGCCTGCTCCTGTACTTTTGGGGTCTTCCCCACATGTACAAACAACTTTGTACACCCCTTCTCTGAACTTGAGAAGCTATATACACTTGTCTCTCAACTGTTATACAGTTGAATGTTACTTTGCAGTGAATATTTATTTCTTTCAAACACTGGTTTAATGTGCACTTGCTCTATTTCAAGGATTTCTGCAGGGAACAACATCCTTTCTAGACTATAGACTTACATTTTGATGTCTTTTCCACTTGTCCTATCACAATTCTGTTCTATTCACTATTATTTGCTCTGAATTACTTGTGGTTCCTTGCAGTGTCCTATAATTGGCCTGCTCCTGTACTTTTGGGTCTTCCCCACATGTACAAACAACTTTGTACAAACACTCTTCTCTGAACTTGAGAAGCTATATACACTTGTCTCTCAACTGTTGTACAGTTCAATGCTACTTTGCAGTGAATTCTATTTCTTTCAAAGACTGGTTTAATGTGCACTTGCTCTATTTCAAGAATTTCTGCAAGGAACAACATCCTTTCTAGACTATAGACTTACATTTTGATGTCTTTTCCACTTGTTCTCTCACAATTCAGTTATATTCATTGTTATTGGCTCTGAATTGCTACTCGTTACTTGCAGTGTCCTATAACTGCCTGTCTGCTCTATTTATGAGACTTAACCACATTTACAAACAACATTATAAACTACTCTGTGTACTAGAGAAGCTATATAAACTTGTCTCTCAACTTTTTTCCAGTTTAATGCTACTTTTCAGTGAATTCTAGTACTTTCAAAGACTGGTTTAATGTGCACTTGCTCTAGTTCAAGATTACTGCAGTGTACAACATCCTTTCTAGACTATAGACTTACATTTTGATGTCTTTTCCACTTGTCCTATCACAATTCTGTTCTATTCACTATTATTTGCTCTGAATTACTAGTGGTTCCTTGCAGTGTCCTATAATTGGCCTGCTCCTGTACTTTTGGGTCTTCCCCACATGTACAAACAACTTTTGTAAACTCTTCTCTGAACTTGAGAAGCTATATACACTTGTCTCTCAACTGTTGTACAGTTCCATGCTACTTTGCAGTGAATTCTATTTCTTTCAAAGACTGGTTTAATGTGCACTTGCTCTATTTCAAGGATTTCTGCAGGGAACAACATCCTTTCTAGACTATAGACCTACATTTTGATGTCTTTTCCACTTGTTCTATCACAATTCTGTTCTATTCATTATTATTTGCTCTGAATTACTTGTGGTTCCTTGCAGTGTCCTATAATTGGCCTGCTCCTGTACTTTTGGGACTTCCCCACATGTACAAACAACTTTTTACACACTCTCTCTGAACTTGAGAAGCTATATACACTTGTCTCTCAACTGTTTTACAGTTCAATGCTACTTTGCAGTGAATTCTATTGCTTTCAAAGACTGGTTTAATGTGCACTTGCTCTATTTCAAGGATTTTCTGCAGTGAACAACATCTTTCTAGACTATAGACTTACATTTTGATGTCTTTTCCACTTGTTCTCTCACAATTCTGTTATATTCATTGTGATATTTGCTCTGAATTACTAGTGGTTTTCTTGCAGTGTCCTATAACTGCCTGTCTCCTGTATTTATGAGACTTAACCACATTTACAAACAACATTATAAACTCTTCTGTGAACTAGAGAAGCTATATATAAACTTGTCTCTCAACTTTTTTACAGTTTAATGCTACTTTTCAGTGAATTCTAGTACTTTCAAATACTGGTTTAATGTGCACTTGCTCTATTTCAAGATTTCTGCAGGGTACAACATCCTTTCTAGACTATAGACTTACATTTTGATGTCTTTTCCACTTGTCCTATCACAATTCTGTTCTATTCACTATTATTTGCTCTGAATTACTAGTGTTTCTTGCAGTGTCCTATAATTGGCCTGCTCCTGTACTTTTGGGTCTTCCCCACATGTACAAACAACTTTGTACACCCTACTCTGAACTTGAGAAGCTATATACACTTGTCTCTCAACTTTTTTACAGTTGAATGCTACTTTGCAGTGAATTCTATTTTCTTTCAAACACTGGTTTAATGTGCACTTGCTCTATTTCAAGGATTTCTGCAGGGAACAACATCCTTTCTAGACTATAGACTTACATTTTGATGTCTTTTCCACTTGTCCTATCACAATTCTGTTTTTTTCACTATTATTTGCTCTGAATTACTTGTGGTTCCTTGCAGTGTCCTATAATTGGCCTGCTCCTGTACTTTTGGGTCTTACCCACATGTACAAACAAACTTTGTACACACTCTTCTCTGAACTTGAGAAGCTATATACACTTGTCTCTCAACTGTTGTACAGTTCAATGCTACTTTGCAGTGAATTCTATTGCTTTCAAAGACTGGTTTAATGTGCACTTGCTCTATTTCAAGAATTTCTGCAAGGAACAACATCAATTCTAGACTATAGACTTACATTTTGATGTCTTTTCCACTTGTTCTCTCACAATTCAGTTATATTCATTGTTATTGGCTCTGAATTGCTACTCGTTACTTGCAGTGTCCTATAACTGCCTGTCTGCTCTATTTATGAGACTTAACCACATTTACAAACAACATTATAAACTACTCTGTGTACTAGAGAAGCTATATAAACTTGTCTCTCAACTTTTTTCCAGTTTAATGCTACTTTTCAGTGAATTCTAGTACTTTCAAAGACTGGTTTAATGTGCACTTGCTCTAGTTCAAGATTTCTGCAGTGTACAACATCCTTTCTAGACTATAGACTTACATTTTGATGTCTTTTCCACTTGTCCTATCACAATTCTGTTCTATTCACTATTATTTGCTCTGAATTACTAGTGGTTCCTTGCAGTGTCCTATAATTGGCCTGCTCCTGTACTTTTGGGTCTTCCCCACATGTACAAACAACTTTGTACACCCTTCTCTGAACTTGAGAAGCTATATACACTTGTCTCTCAACTGTTGTACAGTTGAATGCTACTTTGCAGTGAATTCTATTTCTTTCAAAGACTGGTTTAATGTGCACTTGCTCTATTTCAAGGATTTCTGCAGGGAACAACATCCTTTCTAGACTATAGACTTACATTTTGATGTCTTTTCCACTTGTCTCTATCACAATTCTGTTATATTCACTATTATTTGCTCTGAATTACTAGTGGTTCCTTGCAGTGTCCTATAATGGCCTGTCTCCTGTACTTTTGGGACTTCACCACATGTAAAAACAACTTTGTACACTCCTCTTCTCTGAACTTGAGAAGCTATATAAACTTGTCTCTCAACTGTTGTACACAGTTTAATGCTACTTTTGCAGTGAATTCTATTTCTTTCAAACACTGGTTTAATGTGCACTTGCTCTATTTCAAGGATTTCTGCATTTCTGCAGGAACAACATCCTTTCTAGACTATAGACTTACATTTTGATGTCTTTCCACTTGTCCTATCACAATTCTGTTCTATTCACTATTATTTGCTCTGAATTACTTGTGGTTCCTTGCAGTGTCCTATAATTGGCCTGCTCCTGTACTTTTGGGACTTCCCCACATGTACAAACCACTTTGTGCACTCTTCTCTGAACTTGAGAAGCTATATACACTTGTCTCTCAACTGTTGTACAGTTCAATGCTACTTTGCAGTGAATTCTATTTCTTTCAAAGACTGGTTTAATGTGCACTTGCTCTATTTCAAGAATTTCTGCAAGGAACAACATCAATTCTAGACTATAGACTTACATTTTGATGTCTTTTCCACTTGTTCTCTCACAATTCAGTTATATTCATTGTTATTGGCTCTGAATTGCTACTCGTTTCTTGCAGTGTCCTATAACTGCCTGTCTGCTCTATTTATGAGACTTAACCACATTTACAAACAACATTATAAACTACTCTGTGAACTAGAGAAGCTATATAAACTTGTCTCTCAACTTTTTTCCAGTTTAATGCTACTTTTCAGTGAATTCTAGTACTTTCAATACTGGTTTAATGAGCACTTGGTCTAGTTCAAGATTTCTGCAGTGTACAACATCCTTTCTAGACTATAGACTTACATTTTGATGTCTTTTCCACTTGTCCTATCACAATTCTGTTCTATTCACTATTATTTGCTCTGAATTACTAGTGGTTCCTTGCAGTGTCCTATAATTGGCCTGCTCCTGTACTTTTGGGTCTTCCCCACATGTACAAACAACTTTGTAAACTCTTCTCTGAACTTGAGAAGCTATATACACTTGTCTCTCAACTGTTGTACAGTTGAATGCTACTTTGCAGTGAATTCTATTTCTTTCAAACACTGGTTTAATGTGCACTTGCTCTATTTCAAGGATTTCTGCAGGGAACAACATCCTTTCTAGACTATAGACTTACATTTTGATGTCTTTTCCACTTGTTCTATCACAATTCAGTTCATATTCATTATTATTTGCTCTGAATTACTTGTGGTTCCTTGCAGTGTCCTATAATTGGCCTGTCTGCTCTACTTTTGGGACTTCACCACATGTACAAACAACATTATACACTCCTCTGTGAACTTGAGAAGCTATATAAACTTGTCTCTCTCAACTGTTTTACATTTTAATGCTACTTTGCAGTGAATTCTAGTTGCTTTCAAAGACTGGTTTAATGTGCACTTGCTCTATTTCAAGGGTTTTCTGCACTGAACAACATCTTTCTAGACTATAGACTTACATTTTGATGTCTTTTCCACTTGTTCTCTCACATTTCAGTTATATTCATTGTTATTGGCTCTGAATTGCTACTTGTTTCTTGCAGTGTCCTATAACTGCCTGTCTGCTCTATTTATGAGACTTAACCACATTTACAAACAACATTATAAACTACTCTGTGTACTAGAGAAGCTATATAAACTTGTCTCTCAACTTTTTTCCAGTTTAATGCTACTTTTCAGTGAATTCTAGTACTTTCAAAGACTGGTTTAATGTGCACTTGCTCTATTTCAAGATTTCTGCAGTGTAAACAACATCCTTTCTAGACTATAGACTTACATTTTGATGTCTTTTCCACTTGTCCTATCACAATTCTGTTTCTATCACTATTATTATTTGCTCTGAATTACTTGTGGTTCCTTGCAGTGTCCTATAATTGGCCTGCTCCTGTACTTTTGGGTCTTCCCCACATGTACAAACACTTTTGTGAACACTCTTCTCTGAACTTGAGAAGCTATATACACTTGTCTCTCAACTGTTGTACAGTTTCAATGCTACTTTGCAGTGAATTCTATTTCTTTCAAAGACTGGTTTAATGTGCACTTGCTCTATTTCAAGGATTTCTGCAGGAACAACATCCTTTCTAGACTATAGACTTACATTTTGATGTCTTTTCCACTTGTCCTATCACAATTCTGTTATATTCACTATTATTTGCTCTGAATTACTAGTGGTTCCTTGCAGTGTCCTATAATTGGCCTGCTCCTGTACTTTTTGGGACTTCCCCACATGTACAAACAACTTTGTACACTCTTCTCTGAACTTGAGAAGCTATATAAACTTGTCTCTCAACTGTTTTACAGTTTAATGCTACTTTGCAGTGAATTCTATTTTCTTTCAAAGACTGGTTTAATGTGCACTTGCTCTATTTCAAGATTTCTGCAGTGAACAACATCCTTTCTAGACTATAGACTTACATTTTGATGTCTTTTCCACTTGTCCTATCACAATTCTGTTCTATTCACTATTATTTGCTCTGAATTACTAGTGGTTCCTTGCAGTGTCCTATAATTGGCCTGCTCCTGTACTTTTGGGACTTCCCCACATGTACAAACAACTTTGTAAACTCTTCTCTGAACTTGAGAAGCTATATACACTTGTCTCTCAACTGTTGTACAGTTGAATGCTACTTTGCAGTGAATTCTATTTCTTTCAAAGACTGGTTTAATGTGCACTTGCTCTATTTCAAGGATTTCTGCAGGGAACAACATCCTTTCTAGACTATAGACTTACATTTTGATGTCTTTTCCACTTGTCCTATCACAATTCTGTTCTATTCACTATTATTTGCTCTGAATTACTTGTGGTTCCTTGCAGTGTCCTATAATTGGCCTGCTCCTGTACTTTTGGGACTTCCCCACATGTACAAAACAACTTTGTGCACTCTTCTCTGAACTTGAGAAGCTATATACACTTGTCTCTCAACTGTTGTACAGTTCAATGCTACTTTGCAGTGAATTCTATTTCTTTCAAAGACTGGTTTAATGTGCACTTGCTCTATTTCAAGATTTTCTGCAAGGAACAACATCTTTCTAGACTATAGACTTACATTTTGATGTCTTTTCCACTTGTTCTCTCACAATTCAGTTATATTCATTGTTATTGGCTCTGAATTGCTACTCGTTTCTTGCAGTGTCCTATAACTGGCCTGTCTGCTCTATTTATGAGACTTAACCACATTTACAAACAACATTATAAACTACTCTGTGAACTAGAGAAGCTATATAAACTTGTCTCTCAACTTTTTTCCAGTTTAATGCTACTTTTCAGTGAATTCTAGTACTTTCAAAGACTGGTTTAATGAGCACTTGCTCTAGTTCAAGATTTCTGCAGTGTACAACATCCTTTCTAGACTATAGACTTACATTTTGATGTCTTTTCCACTTGTCCTATCACAATTCTGTTCTATTCACTATTATTTGCTCTGAATTACTAGTGGTTCCTTGCAGTGTCCTATAATTGGCCTGCTCCTGTACTTTTGGGTCTTCCCCCTCATGTACAAACAACTTTGTACACCCTTCTCTGAACTTGAGAAGCTATATACACTTGTCTCTCAACTGTTTATACAGTTGAATGTTACTTTGCAGTGAATATTATTTCTTTCAAACACTGGTTTAATGTGCACTTGCTCTATTTCAAGGATTTCTGCAGGGAACAACATCCTTTCTAGACTATAGACTTACATTTTGATGTCTTTTCCACTTGTCCTATCACAATTCTGTTCTATTCACTATTATTTGCTCTGAATTACTACTAGTGGTTCCTTGCAGTGTCCTATAATTGGCCTGCTCCTGTACTTTTTGGTACTTCCCCCACATGTACAAACAACTTTGTACACACTCTTCTCTGAACTTGAGAAGCTATATACACTTGTCTCTCAACTGTTGTACAGTTGAATGCTACTTTGCAGTGAATTCTATTTCTTTCAAACACTGGTTTAATGTGCACTTGCTCTATTTCAAGGATTTCTGCAGGGAACAACATCATTTTTCTAGACTATAGACTTACTTACATTTTGATGTCTTTTCCACTTGTCCTATCACAATTCTGTTCTATTCACTATTATTTGCTCTGAATTACTTGTGGTTCCTTGCAGTGTCCTATAATTGGCCTGCTCCTGTAATTTTGGGACTTCCCCACATGTACAAACCACTTTGTGCACTCTTCTCTTAACTTGAGAAGCTATATACACTTGTCTCTCAACTGTTGTACAGTTCAATGCTACTTTGCAGTGAATTCTGTTTCTTTCAAAGACTGGTTTAATGTGCACTTGCTCTATTTCAAGAATTTCTGCAAGGAACAACATCAATTCTAGACTATAGACTTACATTTTGATGTCTTTTCCACTTGTTCTCTCACATTTCAGTTATATTCATTGTTATTGGCTCTGAATTGCTACTCGTTTCTTGCAGTGTCCTATAACTGCCTGTCTGCTCTATTTATGAGACTTAACCACATTTACAAACAACATTATAAACTACTCTGTGTACTAGAGAAGCTATATAAACTTGTCTCTCAACTTTTTTCCAGTTTAATGCTACTTTTCAGTGAATTCTAGTACTTTCAATACTGGTTTAATGAGCACTTGGTCTAGTTCAAGATTTCTGCAGTGTACAACATCCTTTCTAGACTATAGACTTACATTTTGATGTCTTTTCCACTTGTCCTATCACAATTCTGTTCTATTCACTATTATTTGCTCTGAATTACTTGTGGTTCCTTGCAGTGTCCTATAATTGGCCTGCTCCTGTACTTTTGGGACTTCCCCACATGTACAAACAACTTTGTACACCCTTATCTGAACTTGAGAAGCTATATACACTTGTCTCTCAACTGTTGTTATACAGTTGAATGCTACTTTGCAGTGAATTATTATTTCTTTCAAACACTGGTTTAATGTGCACTTGCTCTATTTCAAGGATTTCTGCAGGGAACAACATCCTTTCTAGACTATAGACTTACATTTTGATGTCTTTTCCACTTGTCCTATCACAATTCTGTTTTTTTCACTATTATTTGCTCTGAATTACTTGTGGTTCCTTGCAGTGTTCTATAATTGGCCTGCTCCTGTACTTTTGGGTCTTCCCCACATGTACAACAACAACTTTGTACACACTCTTCTCTGAACTTGAGAAGCTATATACACTTGTCTCTCAACTGTTGTACAGTTCAATGCTACTTTGCAGTGAATTCTATTGCTTTCAAAGACTGGTTTAATGTGCACTTGCTCTATTTCAAGAATTTCTGCAAGGAACAACATCAATTCTAGACTATAGACTTACATTTTTTGATGTCTTTTCCACTTGTTCTCTCACAATTCAGTTATATTCATTGTTATTGGGCTCTGAATTGCTACTCGTTTACTTGCAGTGTCCTATAACTGCCTGTCTGCTCTATTTATGAGACTTAACCACATTTACAAACAACATTATAAACTACTCTGTGAACTAGAGAAGCTATATAAACTTGTCTCTCAACTTTTTTCCAGTTTAATGCTACTTTTCAGTGAATTCTAGTACTTTCAAAGACTGGTTTAATGTGCACTTGCTCTAGTTCAAGATTTCTGCAGTGTACAACATCCTTTCTAGACTATAGACTTACATTTTGATGTCTTTTCCACTTGTCCTATCACAATTCTCTTTTCTATTCACTATTATTTGCTCTGAATTACTAGTGGTTCCTTGCAGTGTCCTATAATTGGCCTGCTCCTGTACTTTTGGGTCTTCCCCACATGTACAAACAACTTTGTAAACTCTTCTCTGAACTTGAGAAGCTATATACACTTGTCTCTCAACTGTTGTACAGTTCCATGCTACTTTGCAGTGAATTCTATTTCTTTCAAAGACTGGTTTAATGTGCACTTGCTCTATTTCAAGGATTTCTGCAGGGAACAACATCCTTTCTAGACTATAGACCTACATTTTGATGTCTTTTCACTTGTCCTATCACAATTCTGTTCTATTCACTATTATTTGCTCTGAATTACTTGTGGTTCCTTGCAGTGTCCTATAATTGGCCTGCTCCTGTACTTTTGGGAATTCCCCACATGTACAAACCACTTTGTGCACTCTTCTCTGAACTTGAGAAGCTATATACACTTTTCTCTCAACTGTTGTACAGTTCAATGCTACTTTGCAGTGAATTCTATTGCTTTCAAAGACTGGTTTAATGTGCACTTGCTCTATTTCAAGAATTTCTGCAAGGAACAACATCCTTTCTAGACTATAGACTTACATTTTGATGTCTTTTCCACTTGTTCTCTCACAATTCAGTTATATTCATTGTTATTGGCTCTGAATTGCTACTCGTTTCTTGCAGTGTCCTATAACTGGCTGTCTGCTCGATTTATGAGACTTAACCACATTTACAAACAACATTTATAAACTACTCTGTGAACTAGAGAAGCTATATAAACTTGTCTCTCAACTTTTTTCCAGTTTAATGCTACTTTTCAGTGAATTCTAGTACTTTCAAAGACTGGTTTAATGTGCACTTGCTCTAGTTCAAGATTTCTGCAGTGTACAACATCCTTTCTAGACTATAGACTTACATTTTGATGTCTTTTCCACTTGTCCTATCACAATTCTGTTCTATTCACTATTATTTGCTCTGAATTACTAGTGGTTCCTTGCAGTGTCCTATAATTGGCCTGCTCCTTTACTTTTGGGTCTTCCCCACATGTACAAACAACTTTGTAAACCCTTCTCTGAACTTGAGAAGCTATATACACTTGTCTCTCAACTGTTGTACAGTTGAATGCTACTTTGCAGTGAATTCTGTTTCTTTCAAAGACTGGTTTAATGTGCACTTGCTCTATTTCAAGGATTTCTGCAGGGAACAACATCCTTTCTAGACTATAGACTTACATTTTGATGTCTTTTCCACTTGTCCTATCACAATTCTGTTCTATTCACTATTATTTGCTCTGAATTACTAGTGGTTCCTTGCAGTGTCCTATAATTGGCCTGCTCCTGTACTTTTGGGTCTTCCCCACATGTACAAACAACTTTGTACACACTCTTCTCTGAACTTGAGAAGCTATATACACTTGTCTCTCAACTGTTTGTACAGTTGAATGCTACTTTGCAGTGAATTCTATTTCTTTCAAACACTGGTTTAATGTGCACTTGCTCTATTTCAAGGATTTCTGCAGGGAACAACATCCTTTCTAGACTATAGACTTACATTTTGATGTCTTTTCCACTTGTTCTATCACAATTCTGTTCTATTCACTATTATTTGCTCTGAATTACTTGTGGTTCCTTGCAGTGTCCTATAATTGGCCTGCTCCTGTACTTTTGGGACTTCCCCACATGTACAAACAACTTTGTACACACTCTCTCTCTGAACTTGAGAAGCTATATACACTTGTCTCTCAACTGTTGTACAGTTCAATGCTACTTTGCAGTGAATTCTATTTCTTTCAAAGACTGGTTTAATGTGCACTTGCTCTATTTCAAGAATTTCTGCAAGGAACAACATCAATTCTAGACTATAGACTTACATTTTGATGTCTTTTCCACTTGTTCTCTCACAATTCAGTTATATTCATTGTTATTGGCTCTGAATTGCTACTCGTTTCTTGCAGTGTCCTATAACTGGCCTGCTCCTGCTCTATTTATGAGACTTAACCACATTTACAAACAACATTATAAACTACTCTGTGAACTAGAGAAGCTATATAAACTTGTCTCTCAACTTTTTTCCAGTTTAATGCTACTTTTCAGTGAATTCTAGTACTTTCAAAGACTGGTTTAATGTGCACTTGCTCTAGTTCAAGATTTCTGCAGTGTACAACATCCTTTCTAGACTATAGACTTACATTTTGATGTCTTTTCCACTTGTCCTATCACAATTCTGTTCTATTCACTATTATTTGCTCTGAATTACTAGTGGTTCCTTGCAGTGTCCTATCATTGGCCTGCTCCTGTACTTTTGGGTCTTCCCCACATGTACAAACAACTTTGTAAACTCTTCTCTGAACTTGAGAAGCTATATACACTTATCTCTCAACTGTTGTACAGTTCCATGCTACTTTGCAGTGAATTCTATTTCTTTCAAAGACTGGTTTAATGTGCACTTGCTCTATTTCAAGGATTTCTGCAGGGAACAACATCCTTTCTAGACTATAGACCTACATTTTGATGTCTTTTCACTTGTCCTATCACAATTCTGTTCTATTCACTATTATTTGCTCTGAATTACTTGTGGTTCCTTGCAGTGTCCTATAATTGGCCTGCTCCTGTACTTTTGGGTCTTCCCCACATGTACAAAACAATTTTGTACACACTCTTCTCTGAACTTGAGAAGCTATATACACTTGTCTCTCAACTGTTGTACAGTTCAATGCTACTTTGCAGTGAATTCTATTGCTTTCAAAGACTGGTTTAATGTGCACTTGCTCTATTTCAAGATTTTCTGCAAGGAACAACATCAATTCTAGACTATAGACTTACATTTTGATGTCTTTTCCACTTGTTCTCTCACAATTCAGTTATATTCATTGTTATTGGCTCTGAATTGCTACTCGTTTCTTGCAGTGTCCTATAACTGGCTGTCTGCTCTATTTATGAGACTTAACCACATTTACAAACAACATTATAAACTACTCTGTGAACTAGAGAAGCTATATAAACTTGTCTCTCAACTTTTTTCCAGTTTAATGCTACTTTTCAGTGAATTCTAGTACTTTCAAAGACTGGTTTAATGTGCACTTGCTCTAGTTCAAGATTTCTGCAGTGTACAACATCCTTTCTAGACTATAGACTTACATTTTGATGTCTTTTCCACTTGTCCTATCACAATTCTGTTCTATTCACTATTATTTGCTCTGAATTACTAGTGGTTCCTTGCAGTGTCCTATAATTGGCCTGCTCCTGTACTTTTGGGTCTTCCCCACATGTACAAACAACTTTGTACACTCTTCTCTGAACTTGAGAAGCTATATACACTTGTCTCTCAACTGTTATACAGTTGAATGTTACTTTGCAGTGAATATTATTTCTTTCAAACACTGGTTTAATGTGCACTTGCTCTATTTCAAGGATTTCTGCAGGGAACAACATCCTTTCTAGACTATAGACTTACATTTTGATGTCTTTTCCACTTGTCCTATCACAATTCTGTTCTATTCACTATTATTTGCTCTGAATTACTAGTGGTTCCTTGCAGTGTCCTATAATTGGCCTGCTCCTGTACTTTTGGGAGACTTCCCCACATGTACAAACAACTTTGTACACTCTTCTCTGAACTTGAGAAGCTATATAAACTTGTCTCTCAACTGTTGTACAGTTTGAATGCTACTTTGCAGTGAATTCTATTTCTTTCAAACACTGGTTTTAATGTGCACTTGCTCTATTTCAAGGATTTCTGCAGGGAACAACATCCTTTCTAGACTATAGACTTACATTTTGATGTCTTTTCCACTTGTCCTATCACAATTCTGTTCTATTCACTATTATTTGCTCTGAATTACTAGTGGTTCCTTGCAGTGTCCTATAATTGGCCTGCTCCTGTACTTTTGGGACTTCCCCACATGTAAAACAACTTTGTACACTCTTCTCTGAACTTGAGAAGCTATATACACTTGTCTCTCAACTGTTGTACAGTTGAATGCTACTTTGCAGTGAATTCTATTTCTTTTCAAACACTGGTTTAATGTGCACTTGCTCTATTTCAAGGATTTCTGCAGGGAACAACATCCTTTCTAGACTATAGACCTATTTTTTTTGATGTCTTTTCCACTTGTCCTATCACAATTCTGTTCTATTCACTATTATTTGCTCTGAATTACTTGTGGTTCCTTGCAGTGTCCTATAATTGGCCTGCTCCTGTACTTTTGGGTCTTCCCACATGTACAAACCACTTTGTGCACTCTTCTCTTAACTTGAGAAGCTATATACACTTGTCTCTCAACTGTTGTACAGTTCAATGCTACTTTGCAGTGAATTCTGTTTCTTTCAAAGACTGGTTTAATGTGCACTTGCTCTATTTCAAGAATTTCTGCAAGGAACAACATCAATTCTAGACTATAGACTTACATTTTGATGTCTTTTCCACTTGTTCTCTCACATTTCAGTTATATTCATTGTTATTGGCTCTGAATTGCTACTCGTTACTTGCAGTGTCCTATAACTGCCTGTCTGCTCTATTTATGAGACTTAACCACATTTACAAACAACATTATAAACTACTCTGTGAACTAGAGAAGCTATATAAACTTGTCTCTCAACTTTTTTCCAGTTTAATGCTACTTTTCAGTGAATTCTAGTACTTTCAAATACTGGTTTAATGAGCACTTGGTCTAGTTCAAGATTTCTGCAGTGTACAACATCCTTTCTAGACTATAGACTTACATTTTGATGTCTTTTCCACTTGTCCTATCACAATTCTGTTCTATTCACTATTATTTGCTCTGAATTACTAGTGGTTCAGTGCAGTGTCCTATAATTGGCCTGCTCCTGTACTTTTCGGTCTTCCCCTCATGTAGAAACAACTTTGTACACCCTTATCTGAACTTGAGAAGCTATATACACTTGTCTCTCAACTGCTATACAGTTGAATGTTACTTTGCAGTGAATATTATTTCTTTCAAACACTGGTTTAATGTGCACTTGCTCTATTTCAAGGATTTCTGCAGGGAACAACATCCTTTCTAGACTATAGACTTACATTTTGATGTCTTTTCCACTTGTCCTATCACAATTCTGTTTTTTTCACTATTATTTGCTCTGAATTACTTGTGGTTCCTTGCAGTGTTCTATAATTGGCCTGCTCCTGTACTTTTGGGTCTTACCCACATGTGCAAACAACTTTGTACACACTCTTCTCTGAACTTGAGAAGTATATACACTTGTCTCTCAACTGTTGTACAGTTCAATGCTACTTTGCAGTGAATTCTATTTCTTTCAAACACTGGTTTAATGTGCACTTGCTCTATTTCAAGAATTTCTGCAAGGAACAACATCAATTCTAGACTATAGACTTACATTTTGATGTCTTTTCCACTTGTTCTCTCACAATTCAGTTATATTCATTGTTATTGGCTCTGAATTGCTACTCGTTACTTGCAGTGTCCTATAACTGCCTGTCTGCTCTATTTATGAGACTTAACCACATTTACAAACAACATTATAAACTACTCTGTGTACTAGAGAAGCTATATAAACTTGTCTCTCAACTTTTTTCCAGTTTAATGCTACTTTTCAGTGAATTCTAGTACTTTCAAAGACTGGTTTAATGTGCACTTGCTCTAGTTCAAGATTACTGCAGTGTACAACATCCTTTCTAGACTATAGACTTACATTTTGATGTCTTTTCCACTTGTCCTATCACAATTCTTTTCTATTCACTATTATTTGCTCTGAATTACTAGTGGTTCCTTGCAGTGTCCTATCATTGGCCTGCTCCTGTACTTTTGGGTCTTCCCCACATGTACAAACAACTTTGTAAACTCTTCTCTGAACTTGAGAAGCTATATACACTTGTCTCTCAACTGTTGTACAGTTCCATGCTACTTTGCAGTGAATTCTATTTCTTTCAAAGACTGGTTTAATGTGCACTTGCTCTATTTCAAGGATTTCTGCAGGGAACAACATCCTTTCTAGACTATAGACCTACATTTTGATGTCTTTTCCACTTGTCCTATCACAATTCTGTTCTATTCACTATTATTTGCTCTGAATTACTTCTGGTTTCTTGCAGTGTCCTATAATTGGCCTGCTCCTGTACTTTTGGGACTTCCCCACATGTACAAAACAATTTTGTACACTCTTCTCTGAACTTGAGAAGCTATATACACTTTTTCTCTCAACTGTTTGTACAGTTCAATGCTACTTTTTGCAGTGAATTCTATTGCTTTCAAAGACTGGTTTAATGTGCACTTGCTCTATTTCAAGATTTTCTGCAAGGAACAACATCTTTCTAGACTATAGACTTACATTTTGATGTCTTTTCCACTTGTTCTCTCACAATTCAGTTATATTCATTGTTATTTGCTCTGAATTACTACTCGTTTCTTGCAGTGTCCTATAATTGGCTGTCTGCTGTACTTTTGAGACTTAACCACATTTACAAACAACATTATAAACACTCTCTCTGAACTTGAGAAGCTATATAAACTTGTCTCTCAACTTTTTTCCAGTTTAATGCTACTTTCAGTGAATTCTATTGCTTTCAAATACTGGTTTAATGTGCACTTGCTCTATTTCAAGATTTCTGCAAGGTACAACATCCTTTCTAGACTATAGACTTACATTTTGATGTCTTTTCCACTTGTTCTCTCACAATTCTGTTATATTCATTGTTATTTGCTCTGAATTACTAGTGGTTCTGCAGTGTCCTATAACTGGCCTGCTCTGCTCGATTTTATGAGACTTCCCCACATTTACAAACAACTTTGTAAACCTTCTCTGAACTTGAGAAGCTATATAAACTTGTCTCTCAACTTTTTTCCAGTTTAATGTTACTTTTCAGTGAATTCTATTTCTTTCAATACTGGTTTAATGTGCACTTGCTCTATTTCAAGATTTCTGCAGTGTACAACATCCTTTTCTAGACTATAGACTTACATTTTGATGTCTTTTCCACTTGTCCTATCACAATTCTGTTCTTTTCACTATTATTTGCTCTGAATTACTAGTGGTTCCTTGCAGTGTCCTATAATTGGCCTGCTCCTGTACTTTTGGGTCTTCCCCCACATGTACAAACAACTTTGTACACCTTATCTGAACTTGAGAAGCTATATACACTTGTCTCTCAACTGTTGTACAGTTGAATGTTACTTTGCAGTGAATTCTATTTCTTTCAAACACTGGTTTAATGTGCACTTGCTCTATTTCAAGGATTTCTGCAGGGAACAACATCCTTTCTAGACTATAGACCTACATTTTGATGTCTTTGCCAGTTGTTCTCTCACAATTCAGTCATATTCATTGTTATTTGCTCTGAATTACTACTAGTTTCTTGAGGTGACCTATAATGGGCTTTCTGCTCTACATATGGGACTTCACCACATGTAAAAACAACATTATACACTCCTCTGTGAACTTGAGAAGCTATATAAACTTGTCTCTCAAATGTTTTACATTTTAATGCTACTTTTCAGTGAATTCTAGTTGTTTCAAGTCGGTTTAATGTGCACTTTGCTCTATTTTAAGGGTTTTCTGCAGTGTGCAAAGATCTTTCTATACTACAGACTTACATTTTGATGGCTTTTCCACTTTTTCTATAACAATAATGTTATATTCATTGTTATTTGATCTGAATTACTAGTGGTTCCTTGCAGTGTCCTATAATTGGCCTGCTCCTGTACTTTTCGGTCTTCCCCTCATGTACAAACAACTTTGTACACCCTTATCTGAACTTGAGAAGCTATATACACTTGTCTCTCAACTGCTATACAGTTGAATGTTACTTTGCAGTGAATATTATTTCTTTCAAACACTGGTTTAATGTGCAGTTGCTCTATTTCAAGGATTTCTGCAGGGAACATCATCCTTTCTAGACTACAGACTTACATTTTGATGTCTTTTCCACTTGTCCTATCACAATTCTGTTCTTTTCACTATTATTTGCTCTGAATTACTAGTGGTTCCTTGCAGTGTCCTATAATTGGCCTGCTCCTGTACTTTTGGGTATTTCCCACATGTACAAACCACTTTGTGCACTCTTCTCTGAACTTGAGAAGCTATATACACTTGTCTCTCAACTGCTGTACTGTTGAATGCTATTTTGCAGTGAATTCTATTTCTTTCGAACACTGGTTTAATGTGCACTTGCTCTATTTCAAGGATTTATGCAGGGAACAACATCCTTTCTAGACTATAGACTTACATTTTGATGTCTTTTCCACTTGTCCTATCACAATTCTGTTCTATTCACTATTATTTGCTCTGAATTACTTGTAGTTCCTTACAGTGTTCTATAATTGGCCTGCTCCTGTACTTTTGGGTCTTACCCACATGTGCAAACAACTTTGTACACACTCTTCTCTGAACTTGAGAAGTATATACACTTGTCTCTCAACTGTTGTACAGTTCAATGCTACTTTGCAGTGAATTCTATTGCTTTCAAAGCCTGGTTTAATGTGCACTTGCTCTATTTCAAGAATTTCTCCAAGGAACAACATCAATTCTAGACTATAGACTTACATTTTGATGTCTTTTCCACTTGTTCTCTCACAATTCAGTTATATTCATTGTTATTGGCTCTGAATTGCTACTCGTTTCTTGCAGTGTCCTATAACTGGCTGTCTGCTCTATTTATGAGACTTAACCACATTTACAAACAACATTATAAACTACTCTGTGTGGCGGGGAGGGGAAGATGGCGACCGGCAGGAAGGTAGGGAAGGTGAGTGTGTGATCGAGTGAAGGAGCGATAGAGGTGTGTGTGTGGATGTGTGTGGGTGTGTGTGTGAGTGAAATAGGGACAATTAGACCCTGCAGTTCTTCCAGGGGCCTTCCAATCCAGGCAGTCTTGGTTGGCAAAACCCCCGCACCGCTGCAAACACTCCGGGGAGGACACCAGTGGCACAGAGACCCCGCCATCTTTAAGAACGGAACTGCTAGAGACTAGAATCCTAACTTTACCACCACCCAGTCTTGTCTCGGAAGCAAACCTGGTCACTACAGCCACTCTGGTAGAAGACCTGCCACCCCAGCTGCAGATGCGAGAACCCTGAGACCTCCACCTCCAAAAGTGCGCTGCTGAAAGCAGTAAGTACAACCTCCCCCTCCCCAGGGCCAGAACTCAGGATTCGCTGAGTCCCCAGCCCATAGACACTCAGGCACTCCACTACCCAGGCAGTGCTTGGGAACCATCGGGAGAGACCCCGAGGGGGTGATTCTGCACAGTCAAGGGTGCGCGGCCCTGCAGTAGAATCTCTGAACTGCCCCTTCCTAAATAACTGCCCACGGACACCCCTGCGGTGCAACTTCAGGGCCAGGGTGCATCAGAGCTTTGCGCTGGTGGGCGCGCCACCAGTTCCAGCACAATCAAGGGCAGGCAAACTCAAGGCCACAGCAAGGGAAGGCACCCTGAGCACATATATCCACAGGGTCCTCTGGGGAGCTGCTTTGAGCCTCTGATGGGTGTGATTCTGTACAGCCAAGGACGCGCTGCCCCACAGCAGAAACTCTGAACTCCTTTCTCCTGAATAATTTCCCACATACACCCTAGCTGTTTAACTTCAGTGCCAGAGTCTCTCAAAGTGCGTCAGAGCTGTGCCCCTGCAAACACACCTCCACAGAAGCGAATTTACAACAGGCAGGCACCCTGAGCCTATCTACACACAAGGTGCTAGTGGGAGCCCCACTGGGAGCTCTCCCAACAGTCGGTTCCTGGGTGCCACTGTGAGTTCCCACTGGACACGCGCGATTTCAACTAAGGGTGCAAGACAGCAAAAACGGGGACACTCCATAGCTGCTGACTTTTAGACACCACAGTTGTGCCTCTCAAGCTTGCAGGCCTACATCAAGAGAACCCAAGTAGCTCAAGTAGGGAGCTACATTAGATTACCAAGCCCAGGAGAACTGAGAGATTACACCAGTAGCACCATCCTCAAAAGAACCAGGGTAGCAAAGCAAGCGGATCTACAATTAAAACATTACAGGAAAACATGGGGAGAAAAAAAGGAAATTCCCAATGGGAGGAAAAAGAGGAATCACCAGAAAGGGAATTAAATGAACTTGAGGCTAGCAGCTTAACAGAGAAAGAATTCAGAGTATTCGTTATAAGGATGTTTAAACGGATGGATGACAAATACACACAACTCAAAGAGAACTATAAGGAGCTGAATGAAAATGTCACCAACATGAAAAGAAACCAAGAGGAGATGAAGAACGACATAGCTGCAATAAAGAACACAATGGAAGGCTTAAAGAGTAGAGTAGAAGAGGCTGAGGACCGCATCAGCGAATTAGAAGACAAGGTAGGAAAAAACACACAAACACAGCAGCAACTGGAAAGAAGACTTAAAAAGCAAGAGGAGAACCTAAGGGAGCTTTGGGACAACACAAAACGAAACAACCTTCGAATAATAGGGATAAAAGAAGGAGAGGAAGAGAAGCAAGGAATAGAAAACCTGTTAGAAGAAATAATGACAGAAAACTTCCCTGATATTGGCAAGAAAAAAACTATCCAAGTCCAAGAAACATACAGAGTCCCAAACAAGTTGAACCCCAAAAGACCGACACCAAGACACATCATAATTAAATTGACGAACACCAACGACAAAGCAAGAATCTTAAAGGCTGCCAGAGAGAAACAGAAAGTTACCTACAAGGGATCTCCTATCAGAATATCAACTGAATTTCTCAACAGAAACACACCAGGCCAGAAGGGAATGGAATGAAATATACAAAGTGATGCAAAACAAGGGACTGAATCCAAGAATACTATACCCAGCAAGGCTATCATTCAAAATTGAAGGTGGAATCAGAAGCTTCACAGACAAAAAAGGGCTAAGAGAGTTCATCACTACCAAGCCAGCAATGCAAGAAATGCTAAAGGGGCTGCTGTAAAAAGAAGAGAAAGGCAAGAAGAAACACAAACACTAAGGAAAAATATATCAACAAACAGGTACTTATCAATAATAACAGTAAACGTAAATGGATTAAATGCACCAATCAAAAGACATAGGGTAGCTGAATGGATAAGAAAACATGACCCATATATTTGCTGTCTACAAGAGACCCACCTTAGAGCAAAAGACTCACACAGACTGAGAGTGAAGGGATGGAAAAACATTTTCCAGGCAAATGGAAATGAGAAAAAAGCTGGGGTTGCGATACTTATATCAGATAAAATAGACCTCAAAGTAAAGGCTTTAATAAGAGATAAGGAAGGCCACTACATAATACTAAAGGGAGCAATCCAGCAAGAAGATATAACTCTAGTAAACATATATGCACCCAACGCAGGAGCGCCCAAATACATAAAAAATCTGCTGGAAGATATCAAGGGAGAGTTCGACATCAATACAATCATAGTAGGGGACTTCAATACACCACTGACACCAATGGACAAATCCTCTGGACAAAAAATCAGCAAAGAAACAGTAATTCTAAATGACACATTAGATCAGATGGACCTAATTGACATCTTCAGAGTATTTCACCCCAAAGCCATGGAATATACGTTCTTCTCAAGTGCACATGGGACATTCTCAAAAATAGACCATATATTGGGTAACAAGCAAAGTCTCCCAAAATTCAAAAAGTTTGAAATCATATCAAGCATTTTCTCAGACCACAATGGCATAATATTAGAAATACACTACAATAAAAACATTCCAAAAAATTCAAACACTTGGAAACTGAATAGCATGCTACTAAACAATGATTGGGTTATCAATGAGATCAAAGAAGAAATTAAAAACATCCTGGAGACTAATGACAATAAAAACACAACATTGCAAATCCTATGGGACACAATGAAAGCAGTCCTGAGAGGGAAATGTATAGCTCTACAGGCCTACCTCAAAAAACAAGAAAAAATGGTAATAGATCATCTAACTCAACAACTCAAAGAATTAGAAAGGGAGCAACAAGAAAAGCCCACAGTGAGCAGAAGAAAGGAAATAATAAAGATCAGAGCAGAAATGAATGACATAGAGACCAAAAAAAAAAACAATACACAAGATCAACAAAACCAAGAGCTGGTTCTTTGAAAGGATAAACAAGATTGATGAACCTCTAGCCAGGCTCACCAAGAAGCAAAGAGAGAGGACCCAAATAAACAAAATCAGAAATGAAAGAGGTGAAATAACAACAGACCCCACAGAAATACAAAGGATTGTCAAAAAATACTATTGAACAACTCTACTCCAACAAACTAGACAACCTGGAGGAAATGGACACATTCCTAGAAAAACACAACCTTCCAAAACTTACTCAGGAAGAGACTAAAAATCTCAATAGGCTGATTACTATGGAAGAAATTGAAGCAGTTATCAAAAAGCTTCCAGCAAACAAAAGCCCGGGGCCAGACGGCTTCACAGGGGAGTTTTATAAAACATTCAAGGAAGAGCTAAAACCTATCCTCCTCAGACTATTCCAGAAAATTCAAGAAGAAGGAACACTTCCAAGCTCCTTCTATGAAGCCAGCATCACCCTAATACCAAAACCAGATAAAGATAACACAATGAAAGAGAATTACAGGCCAATATCCCTCATGAACATAGATGCCAAAATCCTCAACAAAATTCTAGCAAATCGCTCCAGCAGTACATCAGAAAGATCATACACCACGACCAAGTAGGATTTATCCCTGGGATGCAAGGATGGTATAATATTCGCAAATCAATAAACGTGATACATCACATAAACAAATTGAGACATAAAAACCATATAGTCATATAAATTGATGCAGAAAAAGCATTTGACAAAATCCAACACCCTTTTTTGATAAAAACTCTCAGCAAGCTGGGAATAGAAGGATCATACCTCAACATAATAAAAGCCATATATGACAAACCCACAGCCAACATCATACTCAATGGGCAAAAACTAAAACCATTTCCCCTAAGAACAGGAACAAGACAGGGATGCCCACTCTCACCACTCCTGTTCAACATAGTGTTGGAAATACTAGCCATTGCAATCAGACAAGAAGAAGAAATAAAAGGCATCCAAATTGGAAAAGAAGAAGTAAAACTGTCCTTATTTGCAGATGTCATGATACTGTACTTAGAAAACCCTAAAGACTCCATCAAAAAATTACTAGACTTAATAAATGAATTTGGCAGAGTAGCAGGATACAAAATAAATGCTAAGAAATCTATGGCATTTCTATACACCAATAATGAACTTACAGAAAGAGAGACTAAAAAAGCAATCCCATTTACCATCACACCAAAAAAATTAAGATACCTAGGAATAAACTTAACTAAGGAGGTAAAAGACCTATACGTGGAAAACTACATAACACTGAAAAAAGAGATAGAGGAAGACATAAACAGATGGAAGAACATACCATGTTCATGGATTGGTAGAATCAACATCATCAAAATGTCCATACTACCCAAAGCAATCTATAATTTCAATGCACTTCCCATTAAAATACCAACGGCATACTTCACAGACCTAGAACGAACTTTCCAAAAATTCATCTGGAATAAAAAAGAGACCCCGAATAGCCACAGCAATCCTGAGAAAGAAGAACAAAGTAGGTGGGATCTCCATACCAGATTTCAAGCTGTATTACAAAGCCACTGTTCTCAAAATTGCCTGGTATTGGCACAAGAACAGACATATAGATCAATGGAATAGAATAGAGAACCCAGAAATCGATCCAAATCACTATGCTCAATTAATAATTTTGACAAAGGTGGCATGAACATACAAAGGAGTCAAGACAGTCTCTTCAACAAATGGTGTTGGGAAAATTGGACAGATACATGCAAAAAAATGAAACTAGACCACCAACTTACACCATACACAAAAATAAACTCAAAATGGATCAAGGACCTAAACATAAGATAGGAAACCATAAAAATACTAGAGGAATCTACAGGCAGAAAAATCTCTGACATATGCCAAAAGAACTTCTTCACTGATACTGCTCCTAGGGCAATGGAAGCTAAAGAGAAAATAAACAAATGGGACTACATCAAAATAAAAAGCTTTTGCACAGCAAAGGAAACCATCAATAAAACCACAAGAAAGCCCACTACATGGGAGAACATATTTGCCAATGATGTCAACGATAAGGGTTTAATCTCCAACATTTACAGGGAACTCATGCAGCTTAACAAAAAGAAGATAAACAACCCAATCAAAAAATGGGCAACTGATCTAAATAGACACTTTTCGAAAAAGAAGACAGAAGGAAGGCCAAGAGACGCATGAAAACCTGCTCTAAATCACTAATCATTAGAGAGATGCAAATCAAAACAACAATGCGGTACCATCTCACACCTGTCAGAATGGCCATTATCAACAAGTCAACAAATGACAAGTGCTGGCGAGGATGTGGAGAAAAAGGAACCCTCGTGCACTGCTGGTGGGAATGCAGACTCGTGCAGCCACTGTGGAGAACAGTATGGAGTTTCCTTAAAAAACTAAAAATAGAACTCCCATTTGACCCAGTGATGCCACCTCTAGGAATATATCCCAAGGAACTGTAAATATCAATCAGAAAGGATTTATGCACCCCTATGTTCATAGCAGCACAATTCACTATAGCTAAGATTTGGAAACAGCCTAAGTGCCCATCAGCAGATGAGTGGATTAAAAAACTGTGGTACATCTACACAATGGAATACTACGCTGTGGTAAAAAAAAGAAGGAGCTCTTACCATTTGCAACAATATGGATGGAGATGGAGAATATTATGCTTAGTGAAATTAGCCAGGCAGAGAAAGATAAATATCACATGATCTTACTCATTTGTGGAATATAATAAACAACATAAACTGATGGGGGGAAAAATAGATCCAGAAACAGAGAAACATCAATCAGAACATCAAACCTCAGGGAAGAAATTGTGAGGTAATCAGAAACCCAAGAATGCCTGAGAACGCCTTTCTAGCCATGCTAGCAATCATCAGATGTACGGTAATTTTACCTGGGACAAGAGGGTAAGTATTTTGGTCTTATGTTCCTGACCCCTCATGGGTAAGACCCCTTACATGGGCTGATCCCCTGATTAATGTAGTTAACAATAATACCAAACACCCTGGACATCCAGGAGGTCCATGGGTGGGGCAAGAAAGTATAAATACACAGGGATCTCCACCCATCTTCCCTTTTGTATGACACGAAATCAAAATAATGCCCCTTTGTGTGTACAATTAAAGAGAGGTTTCTGGCTTGTGTGGACACACCAAAGAAAGGGTGTCACTATTATCACTACGTGCCCCCGGTAGAGGTGCAGAAAATGTAACTAAGACCTTGTCTATATAAAAAGAAATGGACAGCCAGTTTGAAAGGGAATTCCCATGGACTAGAACAAAGAATATCCTTGCATGATATTATTCTATACTGTCATTAAAATTTTTCCCAGATTTGGAACACCCCCAGTACTTGTAATAGTTCCTCGCACCATTGGGGATAAAAAAAAAAAAAAAAAGTCATCTGTTTGGTGCTTGGAGACAAACTTAACACAACTCTTGATACTTTAGAATTACTACAGCACAATATACAATTATCCCAAGCAAATGTACAAACTAATTCTTTGAATGTCTGGCAGCAATTTAAAAAGGACATGTAAGGATTTAATCCTTTTCATTGTGTAGAGGGCCTCCTGGGAAGGCACCTGAGCATTCTATATTGGTCCCTCTTACCCTTTAGGCCAAGAGAGACCCTCTTCTCACAAATCAATTGCTCACAGCTGTTGCATGAGCTCTCTGTTCATGTCGAGGTTGAAGTCTCGTGATGACTGGTGCCATGGATCTGTCTCTCACCCAGTGGGGCAAACTGAGCCCTCCCTGGAGAAGAAACCCGGGTTCCAAAAGATATGTGATCAGTGCTGGGGCCCCGCCAGCAGGCGAGGGGATCCCATGGCAGGTGCTGGGCATGGAGGCCACGGGGGCATAGGCTACCAAGGAGACAAAACTGAACCTCACGTCACCCTGCTTGGCCCCAGAGGATGGCTGGTTAGCCAGAGACGGGTAAGATTCCTCAAGGAAGGAACAACCTAAGACAGGCACAGTCGCAGAGGGGCCATCAGGAGAGAATTTGGGGATCAACAGAGGTGGGGCACAGACCCTCACCCCCCCAACATTGCAGGGTCCTGAATCATAGCCCCTTCTGAAGGAGGTCTCCTGTCCCCATGGCTGCTTCGTGCTTCCCATGCCCAGCTCAGATCAGGACCCAGGTGACCGACAGAGACTTGGCTGACAGCAGCTGCCCTCTCACTCCAACAAGAATGGTTTGAGTTGTCTTGTACCCATGGTGCAGGGAAGTGGGTTTACGATATCTAAATCCAGCCTACCACCAGGTATGCTCAGGACCTACTCAAGAAGGCAAATAATCCCTTCCACCAATATTTACAGGGTAAAATAAGATAGTTGTTAGAGTAATAAATTTGATAGTAAAACAGTAGTCAAGTTTTCAGGCAAATTTAAATTGGCTAGTGGAAACAAGCGAATATTCTAGAAAAAATTAATTGTACTGGACAAAAAGGTGTTCCTAAAGTGTTAACTAAAATCTTTATTGGTACTTCATCTCATGATAAAATTGTGCACCATGTAAAGAACCTAAAACAGTAATATTATAGTGCAAAAAATTAAAATTTAAAAGCCATCAAGACTACATTATAAAATTTTCAAAAGCCTCCTAACATTTTAATCAAAAAAGGAGGGGATAGTAGATTAATATCATGTGTAAGGAAAAATATCCTGTAAGTAAATTACATCTAGAAAATTAATACTTTAGAAAATTAATTGTAAGGCTAAAAGCAAGACACCCAGGAAAAACACACAAGGTGACAAAACAAGCCAGAGGAAAATCATCTGGGCAAAAAATGAAAAAGGATCCCCAGTCAAATTTTTATAGAAAATATTCCTTTATTAACTTTTGGTCGAGAATATGTTTGTATATTTTTCAGAAAACAACTCCGAGACCATGTGGATTCCAGCAACAGAGAGGAATAGACAGGACTACTCCAGCCATGAAGACAGAAGAGAAGCAGTCCAGAGACGGAAGACGCTGATGTGGCCTTCCCATACTAGCAGTTAACAGCTGTGCATCACTGCAGGTTGCCCAGGACCAAACCACACAGAGTCGGACCTGCATTACCACCATTTGTCCACCATCCAGAACTGAAATGTCATTGCTGACATGTACACATAAGGAACTGTTGGACATTGAAATTGGGTCTCAAAAGAACTGTTGACCCAGAAAGAAACTCACTACACACTGATTCATTTGCCAGTCACCATAAACATTATTGCTTGTCTCATTTTCGGTTCTTATAAGTGTATTTCTAATAGCACATGACCTCACTCATCTAGGGGAAATAATGAACAACATAGACTGATGAACAAGAACAGACCCAGAAACAAGGAGGCATGGATCAGACTGTCGGGCCTCAGGGGGAGGGTAGGGAAGGGTGGGGGCAAAAGGGGAGAGATCAACCAAAGGACTTGTGTGCAAGCAAATGAGCCTAACCAGCGGTTAAGGACAACACGGGGGTGGGGGGCATGTGTGGGGAGGGGTGAGGGATGGGAATGAGGGGATGAGGACAAATATGTGATACCTCAATCAATAAAGAAATTAAAAAAAAATAATAAAAAAAATAAAAATAAATAAACTACTCTGTGAACTAGAGAAGCTATATGAATTTGTCTCTCAACTTTTTTCCAGCTTAATGCTACTTTTCAGTGAATTCTAGTACTTTCAAAGACTGGTATAATGTGCACTTGCTCTATTTCAAATATTTCTGCAGGGTACAACATCCATGCCACACTATACACTTACATTTTGATGTCTTTTCCACTTGTTCTCTCACAGTTCAGTTATATTCATTGTTATTGGCTCTGAATTACTACTGGTTTCTTGCAGTGTCCTATAACTGGCCTTCTCCTCTACTTTTGGGACTTAACCACATTTACAAAGAACTTTATACACTCCTCTGTGAACTTGAGAAGCTATATAAACTTGTCTCTCAACTGTTTTACAGTTTAATGCTACCTTTCAGTGAATTCTAGTGGTTTCAAAGTCTGGTTTAATGTGCACTTTGCTCTATTTAAAGGGATTTCTGCAGTGTACAAAGATCTTTCTATACTACAGACTTACATTTTGATGGCTTTTCCACTTGTTCAATCACAATAATGTTATATTCATTGTTATTTGATCTGAATTACTAGTGGTTCCTTGCAGTGTCGTATAATTGGCCTTCTCCTGTACTTTTGGGAATTCCTCACATGTACAAACCACTTTGTGCACTCTTATCTGACTTGAGAAGCTATATACACTTTTCTCTCAACTGTTGTACAGCTCAATGCTACTTTGCAGTGAATTCTATTGCTTTCAAAGACTGGTTTATTGTGCACTTCCTCTATTTCAAGGATTTATGCAGTGTATAACATCCTTTCTAGACTATAGACTTACGTTTTGATGTCACTTCCTCTTTTCTCTCACAATTCTGTTATATTCATTATTATTTGACCTGAATTACTAGCGGTTGTTTGCAGTGTCCTATTATTGGCCTTCTGCTATAATTATGGGACTTCCCCACATGTACAAACAACTTTGTACACTCTTCTCTGAACTTGAGAAGCTATTTACACTTTTCTCTCAACTGTTGTACAGTTCAATGCTACTTTGCAGTGAATTCTAGTGGTTTCAAAGACTGGATTAATGTGCACTTGTTCTATTTCAAGAATTCCTGCAGGGTACAGCATCCATGCCACACTATAGACTTACATTTTGATGTCTTTTCCACTTGTTCTCTCACAATTCATTTATATTCATTGTTAATGGCTCTGAATTACTACTGGTTTCTTGCAGTGTCCTAAAACTGTCCTTTTCCTCTACTTATGGGACTTAACCACATTTACAAAGAACTTTATAAACTACTCTGTGAACTAGAGAAGCTATATGAATTTGTCTCTCAACTTTTTTCCAGCTTAATGCTACTTTTCAGTGAATTCTAGTACTTTCAAAGACTGGTATAAGGTGCACTTGCTCTATTTCAAATATTTCTGCAGGGTACAACATCCATGCCACACTATACACGTACATTTTGATGTCTTTTCCACTTGTTCTCTCACAGTTCAGTTATATTCATTGTTATTGGCTCTGAATTACTACTGGTTTCTTGCAGTGTCCTATAACTGGCCTTCTCCTCTACTTTTGGGACTTAACCACATTTACAAAGAACTTTATACACTCCTCTGTGAACTAGAGAAGCTATATAAACTTGTCTCTCAACTGTTTTACAGTTTAATGCTACCTTTCAGTGAATTCTAGTGGTTTCAAAGTCTGGTTTAATGTGCACTTTGCTCTATTTAAAGGGTTTTCTGCAGTGTACAAAGATCTTTCTATACTTCAGACTTACATTTTGATGGCTTTTGCACTTGTTCAATCACAATAATGTTATATTCGTTGTTATTTGCTCTGAATTACTAGTGGTTCCTAGCAGTGTCCTATAATTGGCCTTCTCCTGTACTTTTGGGAATTCCTCACATGTACAAACAACTTTGTACACTCTTCTCTGACGTTGAGAAGCTATATACACTTTTCTCTCAACTGTTGTACAGTTCAATGCTACTTTGCAGTGAATTCTAGTGATTTCAAAGACTGGATTAATGTGCACTTGCTCTATGTCAAGAATTTCTGCAGGGTACAACATCCATTCTAGACTATAGACTTACATTTTGATGCCTTTTCCACTTGTTCTCTCACAATTCATTTATATTCATTGTTATTGGCTCTGAATTACTACTGGTTTCTTGCAGTGTCCTAAAACTGTCCTTTTCCTCTACTTATGAGACTTAACCACATTTACAAACAACATTATAAACTACTCTGTGTACTAGAGAAGCTATATGAATTTGTCTCTCAACTTTTTTCCAGCTTAATGCTACTTTTCAGTGAATTCTAGTACTTTCAAAGACTGGTATAATGTGCACTTGTTTTATTTCAAGGATTTCGGCAGTATATAACATCCTTTCTGGACTATAGACTTGCATTTTGATGTCTTTTCCACTTCTTCCATCACAATTCTGTTCTATTCACTATTATTTGCTCTGAATTACTAGTGGTTCCTTGCAGGGTCCTATAATTGGCCTTCCACTGTACTTTTGGGACTTCCCCACATGTACAAACAACTTTGTCCACTCTTCTCTGAACTTGAGAAGCTATATACACTTGTCTCTCTCAACTGTTGTACAGTTGAATGCTACTTTGCAGTGAATTCTATTGCTTTCAAAGACTGGTTTAATGTCCACGTGCTCTATTTCAAGGATTTCTGCATGGAACAACATCCTTTCTAGACTATAGACTTACATTTTGAAGTCTTTGCAGTTGTTATCTCACAATTCAGTCATATTCATTGTTATTTGCTCTGAATTACTACTAGTTTCTTGCAGTGGCCTATAATTGGCTTTCTGCTGTACATATGGGACTTCACCACATGTAAAAACAACTTTATACACTCCTCTGTGAACTTGAGAAGCTATATAAACTTGTCTCTCAAATGTTTTACATTTTAATGCTGCTTTTCAGTGAATTCTAGTTGTTTCAAAGTCTGGTTTAATGTGCACTTTGCTCTATTTAAAGGGTTTTCTGCAGTGTACAAAGATCTTTCTATACTACAGACTTACATTTTGATGGCTTTTCCACTTGTTCTATCACAATAACGTTACATTCATTGTTATTTGATCTGAATTACTAGTGGTTCCTTGCAGTGTCGTATAATTGGCCTTCTCCTATACTTTTGGGAATTCCTCACATGTACAAACCACTTTGTGCACTCTTCTCTGAACTTGAGAAGCTATATACACTTTTCTCTCAACTGTTGTACAGTTGAATGAAACTTTTAGTGAATTCTATTGCTTTCAAAGACTGGTTTTATGTGCACTTGCTCTATTTCAAGAATTTCTGCAAGGAACAATATCAATTCTAGACTATAGACTTACATTTTGCTGTCTTTTCCACTTGTTCTCTCACAATTCAGTTTATTCATTGTTATTGGCTCTGAATTGCTACTCGTTTCTTGCAGTGTCCTATAACTGGCTGTCTGCTCTATTTATGGGACTTAACCACATTTACAAACAACATTATAAACTACTCTGTGAACTAGAGAAGCTATATAAACTTGTCTCTCAACTTTTTTCCAACTTAATGCTACTTTTCAGTGAATTCTAGTACTTTCAATACTGGTTTAATGTGCGCTTGCTCTAGTTCAAGATTTCTGCAGTGTACAACATCCTTTCTAGACTATAGACTTACATTTTGATGTCTTTTCCACTTGTCCTATCACAATTCTGTTCTATTCACTATTATTTGCTCTGAATTACTAGTGGTTCCTTGCAGTGCCCTATAATTGGCCGTCTGCTCTACTTGTGGAACTTCACCAGATGTACAAAAAACTTGAAAAACTCTTCTCTAACTTCAGAAGCTATATACACTTGTCTCTCAACTATTGTAGAGTTCAATGCTACTTTTCAGTGAATTCTAGTGGTTTGAAAAACTGGCTTCATGTGCACTTGCTCTATTTCAATGATTTCTGCAGGTTACAATATTTTTTCTATACTATAGCCTTACATTTTGATGTCTTTTCCACTTGTTCTGTCACAATTCAGTTATATTCATTGTTATTTGCTCTGAATTACTAGTGGTTCCTTGCAATGTCCTATAATTGATCTTCTGCTGCTGTACTTTTGGGAAATCACCACATGTTCAAACAACTTTATACACTCCTTTGTGAACTAGAGAAGCTATATACACTTGTTTTTCAACTGTTTTACAATTTAATGCTACTTTTCAGTGAATTCTAGTGGTTTCAAAGACTGGCTTCTTGTGCACTTCCTCTATTTCAAGGATTTCTGCAGGGAACAACATCCATTCTAGACTATAGACTTACATTTTGATGTCTTTTCCACTTGTTCTCTCACAATTCAGTTATCTTCATTGTTATTGGCTCTGAA
>JAJQQW010000024.1:31916572-31932228 GCA_025583905.1 Ia io | reverse complement strand
TGACACCCACTCTATGGATAGGAGGCACTGTTACATATATGGGAGTTCTACAGCTCAGGTATCTTTTATCTGCTTAACTGCCTTAATTGTTGTGGGAAGAGAAATGTCAGCAGGAAAATAAGAATACAGTGGCTTTCATGGGATGAAGGCCTGGTATTTTCTCTGATGTGAAAAGTGGAAAGAGCAGATGGGTATGGAGGGTGGGGAGTCGGACAGACATATAATCTTAGGAGTGAATCTGATCATGGCCTGTACTGTCCCCATATGATAGGATATGAACCTTGAGGATGTGGCCATTGCCTTCTCTCAGGAGGAGTGGGGGCTCCTTGATGAGGCTCAGAAACTTCTGTACTGCGATGTGATGCTGGAAGTGTTTGCACTTGTATCATCTGTAAGTAAGACCTTCACGTTCCAGTGTCCTGAGGTGATGACCTCTCTTCCTTTATGGCTCAGCTGTAGCTTTCTCTCTCCCACAGCCAGAACATGGTGTCTGCTAATGTCCCCCACAGTCCTGTCAAATGTGCTGTGGCTGCCAGAGATGGACTGCATGGAGGGTGCTGAGCAAAGGACTCCACGATCATCCATAACACCTGTTACCTCAAAAAGTACAGGAAGTGTCAGGGAGTCAGGAGTCTTGCTGTGAGCTTAATGGGTCCCAGTTTGCACTTTCTCTTCATGGAGGCTGACAGTGTCCACATGCATGGCTGCAACTTCTGCTCTCTTTCTCTAGGTAAAGGTTCTTTGTGGAAGCCACTGCCATGTTATGGTTTTTACCTACATGAACCATGGGCTGTTCTTGTATGGCCCCATTCAAATGTTGTAATATTTTCTTCCCTGAATACTATAGCAAGCTGTGTTGCTCAGGCCCAGTGCTGACTGTTTAATACTTCATCACCTGTTCCTCTGCACTGGTGCCTATGCAGTATTCTGCAACATTGACTTGCACATGTGTTATGAGGTCCACATACGTGCTAAGTAGTCTTCAAAACCAGCTACTCCTTTATTGAATTTTACTTGGAGTAAGATGGAACCAACCTCTTGCACAGCTCGCCCGGTACCCAGCAGATAAGCCATGCTGAAGGCTGTTAGTTTAAGGATGAGCTGAAGATTCATATTCTAATCCATGTGGTGCTTCCCATGTTTGTGTCATACTTCTGTTGAGGCCTCCCTGTGTTGGGATCTTCATTAGCCCAAAAAGTCACAGGAGCCTCTTATTCATCCTTCCTGCACATCTTTTATTTTCAACAATTTCATGGAACCAACGTGTGATGTGAACACACTTTTGCAATGAGACTTCCCCCTGCCACACAATCAACATTCATTTCCTCACCATTTCTCACTTTTCGGGTTGTTGGCATAAAGTGGATGATGAGGAGACCTGTTCTGATCATAGTGTATCTATATAAGGAGAGTCACAGGACAGGGCTTCTAAGACAGCTCCAGCCACCGAGAGGACCCTTCTGTGCAAGCGGTGTTTCTCTGTGTTACAACATATTTTGCACCTGACTGGTTCAAATGCAACATACTTTGAGCAGAAAGCCTTCTGTAGTGATGCATGTGTTGGAGACTTCTGTTTCAGTGCAAACCCTCACCAGCAACAGAGGAATGAATGTGGAGAGGAGCCCTGGAAACAAGCTATGGACAGGGCATCCTATATGAGCAGGTGCAGCTTCTACTTATCGATGGTGCCTTCAACCCTCAGGGAGGTTGGGGAAGATTTGCGATACAACTCAGAGCTTCCGCAGCACCAGGCCACTCTCAACACCGAGGAGCTACACTGTGGCAGTGAGATTTCACAGGAATTTCTTGATGGAAAAAGTCATCACCAGTGGGGTGACTGTGAAAACGCTGCCAGCCACATCCTGAAAGTTGTTCAATGTCAGGGTGAATGTTCTGGAGAAGTGATTTATGAGTGTAAGAAATGTTGGAAAGTGTTTAGACTATTCTTTAACCTCATTGGACATAAGAGAGTTCACCCTGGAGAAGAGATGTATGAGTGTAGTGAATGTGGGATTTCCTCTTGTCTAAGAGCTCACCTCACTGTACACCTCAGAGTTCACACTGGAGAGAAGCCATATGAGTGTACTGAATGTGGGAAGTCCTTCAGTGAAAGAAGTGCAATCATTAAACACCAGAGAGTTCACACTGGGGAGAAGCCATATGAGTGTACTGAATATGGGCAGTCCTTCAGTGAAAAACGTACATTGATTAAACACCAGAGAGTTCACACTGGAGAGAAGCCATATGCGTGTACTGAATGTGGGAAGCCTTTTAGCCAAAAATCTTACCTTATTAAACATCTGAAAGTCCACACTGGAGAGAAGCCATATGAGTGTTGTGAATGTGGGAAGTCCTTCCATATAAGAAGTACACTCATTAATCACCAGAGAGTTCACACTGGAGAGAAGCCATGTGAGTGTACTGAATGTGGGAAGTCCTTCAGTGAAAAATGTGCATTGATTAAACACCAGAGAGTTCACACTGGAGAGAAGCCATATGAGTGTACTGAATGTGGGAAATCCTTCAGTGAAAGAAGTACATTCATTAAACACCAGAGAGTTCACACTGGAGAGAGGCCATATGAGTGTACTGAATGTGGGAAGTCTTTTCGCCAAAAATCTAGTCTAATTAAACATCTGAGAGTTCACATTGGAGAGAAGTGTTAAATGTGCAGGGAGCCGAAACCGGTTTGGCTCAGTGGAAAGAGCATCGGCCTGCCGACTCAAGGGTCCCAGGTTCGATTCTGGTCAAGGGCATGTACCTTGGTTGTGGGCACATCCCCAGTAGGGGGTGTGCAAGAGGCAGCTGATCGATGTTTCTCTCTCATCAATGTTTCTAACTCTCTATCCCTCTCTCTTCCTCTCTGTAAAAAATCAATAAAATATATTTTAAAAAAATGTGCAGGGAATGTTTTATTTTATGCCCTTAGAATAATAACACTAAATGCGACTGTTTCAGACCTATTTTTGTGAATTTAAACCCTTTTAATGGAACATGCACTGTACTATATTCCTCATGTGTTTCCAGTACAAGTGAGGCTTGAAGAACATGCCCAGATCTACTACCTGATGCATTTGTGGCTGAAGAGATTTTTTTATTGAATTATGATTTTATGAATTGTTTTACTTTCTAATTCACCAACCTGCAAATTACTTACTGTCCTCTGTTCTGGTTTATGATTTTTTAGTAAAGGTATTTTTCTTTAGTACCTTAATTTTTTTGGTTATTTTCACTTCCAGGGATGATTGTCAAGCACAATTATGATCTATCATCATAGAGTTTACAGATATTGTTTGAATCCCAACCTTTCTGTGCTTTAGGAGGGACAGCATAATACTAGAAAATTACTCCTTGGCCAATATTGGCTGATAGTGCATTGCTGCCCAAGGCCTTGAAAGAAAGACTGCTTGACTTTGTGGTTCCAGTTTGCATGTTTGATCCCAGCACATTTGGGGATGTAGGAGGCATCTAATTTTTTTCCTCTCTCATATTGATGTCTCTCCCAATATCTCTATTCTCCTCCCCCTTCCCTTGCACTGTCTCTCAAAATATCCTCATATGAGGATTACCACAAAATCCAAACATTCACTCTGGTGCCCTGAGATGGGGCCTCTGCCTGCACAGCCCACCTTTCCTCACTCTTCCCTGCCTTTGCCTGGGACGTTCCCACTGTAGCTGGGCTCACTGTGTCCTTCCCAGGGTTTGGAAGAGAGGAGGCCGGGAGCTCACAGGTCTCACCTAACTGTACACCACAGAATTCACACTGGAGAAACGCCATATGAGTGTAGTGAATGGGGGAAATATTTCAGTGAGAGGGCTTCCCTCATTACACATCACAGAGTTCACACTGGAGAAACGCCATATGAGTGTAGTGAATGTGGGAAGCATTTCAGTGGAAGGTCTCACCTCACTAGACACCACAGAGTTCATACTGGAGAAAAACCATAAATGTGCAGTGGATGGTTTATTTTTCTCACTTATTATAAGAACACTTATGGGGTTCTATATGACCCTTTCCATGAATGTAAACCCCTTTTATGGGAACACACACTCTGCTAGATTCCTCATAAATTTGAGGTACAAGTGAGACTTGAAGGAGCTGCATTGTACTTGAACAGAAAGGGGCAAATATTCTTTTTCCACTGTGTTGCTCAAGGTACATCCTCTCCCAAATAAGGTGAGAACTATGGTGTAAAGGAGAGAAGAAGAGACCTTGAAAACGGCAACTTACCACAAGAGGGGAAAAAAAAAAGACTGCAACTTGCTCCAGGGACTGGAGAAAATTAAAAAAGGTTGGAATCCATCAGTGTTCATTAGTCATCTTCTCCTTCTTCCTCTCCTTCTTCCCCCTCATCATCATCTTCATCTTCTTCACCTTCATCTTTATCCCTTCATCAATATCTTCCAACCCTCCTTCTTCCTCTTCTTATTTTTCTTCTTCTTTTCCTTCTCCTTCTCCTTCTCCTTCTCCTTCTCCTCCTCCTCCTCCCCCTCCCCCTCCTCCTCCTCCTCCTCCCCGTCCTCCTCCTCCTCCTCCTCCTCCTCCTTCTTCTTCTTCTTCATCTTCTTCTCCTTCCCCTTCTTCATCATCCATGTCAGGAACCAAGTAGTTCTGTAAAGGATTTGGCCAAATGTCATCTTTGATGACTTCTCCTAACTCACCTGCACCTGCATCAGAATGGTCAGTAAACCAGGTAAAGAAGCTTTCTGGTCGCTCATGCTGTCTCTTCCTTCTAACTTTATTCTGTGTTTGACTTGAATATTTCATCAAATCCTTTCCAGATTTCCATTTCATTTCAGTGGACTTTGAAGATGGATCACTACTCTCATTCAGATGAAACTCTTTGGAGAGAACTTTATTTTTGAAGTAAGGATTTTGATCAACATAAAAATCTGTTCTGTAACCTGATTTAACATCTTCATATTCTGTCACTTCAACTCTTGTCAAATAATGCAGCGCCTCTTCATTCTCTGCCCAAGCAGTGCAGACACTTGTGGATGGTTGACAAATGTTGTTACCCCAAAATTTGGGATTTTGGCAATCAATTCTGACCTCTTCTGAAAAAATGGTTGGCGGAGTTTGTTATATTTCTGTTCTACTTTTCAAAATCTCCTTACTGGCTTGTTCTTTAAGTTGTCTATTTCATTTTGTACTTCATCAATATGTTCCATCGCTTCTTGCTGTTCTTTTTCTCCCTTCGGCACTTCCAGAGGGGTCGCTTCTGCTCCTGCTTGGGGGCTGGAGCCAGTTTCGGTTTCTTTGTTTGAGGTGGGAGCTAGGACTGGCATTTGGGGGCCATGCTGTGAGGCAAGTCCTAGGATCTTATCAATGGGAAGTCGCCAGGCTCAAAGGCACACTGAGCAGTCACTTTTTCAATTTTTAAAATGAATTTAGGATTTAACCAATAGGAGGGCAGTTCAGCATCTAAGACATCTCTATTCACTTCACCCATTCCTTAAGGACTCAAATGGTTTGTTTTCCATTTGGAACTACACAGTATGTTTTGAATACTGGAAGGAAAATTGTTTTTCTCACATTTTATCTTATGCACAATTTAATGCCCACTTGCATGATACACTTTTCTGTTCAATCTGTGTTGCTAACATTCTCCACCATTTATTCCTGGTGGTAAATACTCTCATCATGATTAGTTTCAAAATGACAAAATGTTGGCACTGAACATGAGTCTGCTAGGATATTTCAGTAGCACGTCATTATATTTTATTACAAACATGCTGATGCATTAGATAGAAATATACTCAAGAACATACATGATAAAATAGTAAAATAATGAGAAGTGGCAAGTTTAAATTATTTTTTAAACTTTGATGTAAGTGTAATTGATTTAAAATATACATTCAAAACCATATTTTTATTGATTTCATTGAGGAATGGAGGGGGGGTGGAGAGAGAGAGAGAGAAAGATGAATGATGAGAGAGAATCACTGATAGGCTGCCTCCTGCATGCACCACAATATGAATCCAGTCCACCACTTGAGCATGTACCCTGACCAAGAATTGATCAGTGACCTGCGGGGTCATAGGTTAACACTCAACCACTGAACCACGCTTGCCCGGCTCTCCTAAGATTTTCTGGGATCCCATGCAACCTGCAACCAGGGTAGCAATGAGCAGTGGCAGCTCGTCCTGGCCTAACCCCTGAATCTGCGCTCAAGGCCTCCTTTCCTCTGAATGCCCAGTGAGCTATCAGCAGCCTCACTTTGGCTCATTTATTTCCCACAATGTTTCTAGAGAGTTAAGGGAGCCAGCTGTTTCCTGTTCTATCTCTCTGCTGCTTCCTGTTCTATCATAAGGCCTACGTTTTTTCATTATCCCCAGTCTCAATTAATGTACCCTCAAAATCTTCTGAACTTGTTCAGTGAAATCTATTGGAACATAATGTAATGAACTCTAACACTACAGACCAAGGTGAGGACGACCTGCTCCAGCTGCTTCCTGTTCCTAAACACAGGTGTGCCTGGGACATCTTCTATAAAACAGACTAAGGCATGATTTTGCTTCGAGGATCTGGGAGAAAACGTGATGGTCTTCACTCAAATTGGTGTTGTTGAATCAAATCAATGTTAACACTCTTCTTTTTTTAATGATTTTTTAGAGAGAGATGGAGACAGAGAAACATCAATGATGAGAGAGAATCAGTGATCCGCTCTCTCCTGCATGCCCCCTACATAGATGGAACTCCCCAACCTAGGCTAGTGCCCTGACTTGGAATCCAACTAGAGATACCTTGTTTCATGGGTCCATGCCCAACCACTGAGCCATGCCAGGTGGGCAAACGATATTTTTATTGTTGGCTCTATTACAAATAGACCCATTTTTCCCCATCCTCATCCCCCTCTGCCTCCCTCTACCCTGCCCACACCATTTCTAGGCACTCATCACATTATTGTCTATGCCTAGGGAATATGCATATATGTACATACTTATTTTTTGCTTCATTTCACTTTACTTTCCACAAAATGAATACAACCAAATGACTAAGCAGCTCCAGAACTGTTACTGTTCATTAATCAAGAAGTAAACGATGTAGGAAGCAACACTTTTCAATTCCTCCCATACACATATGTAAAGAGAACAAACTCATAACATAGGTGACACAGGCTGGTTTCGACACATAGAAAGCCTAAACAAGAAGGGTGAGTACGGAATATCCACATGGTCAGACCAGGAGCCATGCTCCAGGAGCTAGACTGCACCTAGCCTGTTATTCACGCTGCCCGCATATACATCTGCCGAGATATACATCTGCCCAAGGGAAGTTCACTGTCCCTTGTCAGATTGAAATCCAAGCGGATCCTTCCATTTTTAGGCTCATCATTTCCAACGTGGACAATCCACACAGAAATCCAGGCAGCTCCAATCTGCTCGCTCACCTGTATTTTACATGACACCTCCACCAGCCAGGCTCCAGTTCAAATTCTGTACAGGAAGTTCCCATTGTCGTCAAAGAACTCTCGCCCCCTCTGCACTACCTTGCTACTCAATTTCTGCTCACCCAGTTCACTTGTCTTCAATGCTTCCAGCTCTTTCGAACTTGGCAATCCATCGCTGTCAGTGCCTCTGGTGCCCTCACCACCACTGGTGGAGTACGTCTGCAGCTCTCTGTGCTGACCTTGGGCTGCAGCAACAGGCACAAAGCTTTCCTTCTCCAGGCTCTGGACTCCTTTATTCCTTCCCTTCTGTCTACTCGGGGTGTTTGTACTCTGAGTGTTCGGTTCTGTCACCCTCAAAGCTGTGCTGTGACCTTGGCCTTGGGATGAGGCTTCAGCTCCTGACACAGGGCGGCCTGCAGAAAGCAGCTTCCAGGCATCCCCAGGGCTGGCAGCTGGCGGAGTGAGTGGGCAAGTCCAGCTCTGAAGGACCTTTTGATCCTGCTTCAGTTTCTTCTCCAATGTGGGCACAAACTTGTTCTTTAAAACCCTTCTGATCACATCGGAGCTAACATCCAAGCCTTCAGCCAATCTGGGAACTGACCAGGACTCTGGAAATCCTTCATGTAAATACCGGATCTGCTCCCGGACTTCCCTGGTCAGAGACCTGGGTGGGGCCCCTAGCGGCTCCATTTGCCTCTGAATTTTCTGGAACAGGATGGCTTTCTTCTGTCGTCTCGGGACTGTGGGAGAGAGAACCAATGGCAGAAGCCATGTGTTGGAGCAACAGGGGTGGATGAATCGTCTCAGCTAAATCAGGGAGCGCCCAGCCCTGGTCTCTTTGTTCATTGCCCCCGGAAATCTAACACCCACAACAGCATCCCCTGAGCAAGGCGAGGTCTCTAAAGGGCGATGAAATACGTCCCTGGTGAAGGGACCGTGGTCCCAAAGGAGCCCAACACCTAACCCTGAGCTTCTGATGAGGGAAGAAGTAAGGCCCTGCTTCAGGCTGAGGGCCCAGGAAGGAGCCGGTACTGTTACAGAAAACTGGAGAAGAACCAAGCAACACTTAGAGAGATGGAGTTACATTTATTATGCTAGGGTCCAGAGGAAAATGCCTCTCAAATTCTGGGCCCCACCATGGAGGAATTTTCTTGTGATATATGTTCCGTACCCAGGAATACAACCAGGACCTCATGGATCATAGATCAGTGCTCAACCATTGAGCCACACCAGCTAGGCTATATTATATATTTTTTAAAAATTTAGTATGCCCTTTTGATCGTAGATAATATTACAGGTTTCTGCCATTTTCACCTGTGCATATAATCTTTGGGGGAATCTCTCCCTGTTCTCCCTAAACCCCTCTCCTGGGAGGTCTCCCCTTCTCTTCCAGTTAACCAGGCCTCTCGCCCCATCTTGTCCTTCCCCAGGGCCACTTGCTGAACCCCATCACCTGTATTCACCAATGTCATTGGCTGGGATGCTAGCCCTCCCCTTGGCATTTGAGAAAACTACATTACCCAGAAAGCAATGCCATCATGTAGGCGGAGCTAAAGGGCACTTTGTGTCAGTGCATCAGGTTAGGGAGGGACTTCCGCCTTCCTCCTCCTGGTGGGCATTTTGTCCTCTTCAGTTTCTTCCAGGACTCACAGGCTTCAGCCCACTCATGGTGAGTAGGAGGAGGCCTGGGAGGCAGCGTCCTTGCTGTGCAGGGTGTTTCTGAGGCTTGTTGAGCACCATCAGGCCGATGGGGCCACCGCGCCACCCAGACTCCTCTTTGCTCACAGCGTTCTTTCAGCCTGACCCCATTGAACCCTGCAGCACCAGAGGAGGGGAGGTCTGAGTATCTGAGATCTGACTGTGGTTTTTCATAGGTTAGATTTAAGGAAAATCAGTCCTGGAGAGAGGCCCTCAGAGCAGGACTCCAAGGCTGCCTCTATGAGTGTGGACTATTAGAGTCTGAGCAGTACTTGATTCTGTTTGAATTTGGGAAGCATTCTCTAGACCACACTTGCTGAATAATAAGAGGGTGAGGAGATGATTATGGGTGGGAGACTGTACAGTGCAGGTGTGAGAGAGGTGTGGTAGAAAGACTGATGAGCACTTGGAGAGGGAGTGTGACTTCATGGCCAGAGCACCATGACATTGACTTAAGAGTGAAAGTAGGGAGAGTCCATTTCTGGTGGAGTCTGGATGATAAAATAAGGGTGATTTTTGGATAATGCCTGGAAAGGGTGATGTTTTGGTGCCACCTGCCATGTTCAGGGCTTGGATGACATTTATGTACCCACCTGCCTTTTGTAGTTGGGGGTGACACAGTGATGGTTAGGAATGAGATAGTATACATCAGTGTTCCCCAGGCTTGAAATGCTCCATGGGCATGGGTCAGGGAGAAGGGTAAGAGAGAAATGGATTGTGGAGATGGTAATCTATAAATTTGGAAAATAAGGTGATTAAGAAACAACCTGTACTCGCCAATGCAAATCTGTGTTACATTTGAAGTTGTGCCTCTGGGAAAGAAGCAGTGTGAGAGAAGTGTTGTTCAAAGAACTATGTGTAGCAGGTAAAACAAAGCTATGGCCACAGCACTCTGGGGTTGTGGTTGTAAGGGTGAAGTTTAACGCAATGTATTTGGTGTCTTTGAGGAATAATCTGAGGGACTACACAGGTATTGCCTGATAAGACCAGTATCAAATCACTCACACTCCCTGTATGGCCGACATGTCTTCCTACTCTATGTTCTAGACACCCAGTCTACTGTCAAGAGGAAGTGTGGCGTACATGTGAATCCCAGAGCTCAGTTATCTTCTATCTGCTCAACTGCCTTTATTGTGGGAAGACAAAATATCAGTAGAAATATAACATGACAGTGACTTTCATTGGATGAAGCCCTGGTATCTTCGCTGGTGTGTGGAGTGGAGAGAGCAGATTGATGTGGAGGGTGGCAATATGACAGAGTTGGAACCTTAGGAGTGAATCTGATCGTGGGCTGTACTGTCCCCATTATGACGGTATATGAACATTGAGGATGTGGCCATTGTCTTCTCTCAGGAGAAATGAGGGCTCTTTGATGAGCCTCAGAGACTTCTGTACTGCGATGTGATGCTGGAAGTGTTTGCATTTGTATCATCTGTCGGTAAGACCTTCACATCATCCCAGTGTCCTGGGATGATGTTCTCTCTTCCTTTATTCTTCTGAGGTAGCTTTCACTCTTCTACAGCCAGACCATGGGCTCTGCTCATTTCTCCCACTGTCCTGTCAAATGTGCTGTGGCTGCCACAGGTGAGGTCTGTGTAGAGCCCTGAGTGAAGGACTCCACAAACATTGCCTCAGACAGTGCAGGATGTGTCTGGGAGTCAGGAGTCTTACAGACAGCTTGATGGGTCCCACCTGCTATTCCTCTCCCTGGCAGGGTGACTATGTCCAGATCCATGGCTTCCATTTCTACCTTATTACTCTAGGCAAAGGTCCTTGGTGACTGTCTGTGCCAGGTTGTCGTCTTTACTTACATGAACCTTGAGTTGTTCTTAAAACATCACACTTCCGTTTTTTGTATTATCTTCCTTAAATACGATTGCAAGCCGAATGTCTCTAGGCCAGTGCTGGCTGCCCATCTCCATCATATTTCATTAATACTTGGAATATTTCTTTTGTACATACTTGTAGAGAGGAATATGCAGGATGAACCCTGATTTTTTTTACAGGGTGAACATGCAGGACGTTCTCAGAAGAGGACTTGTCCTGTTGAGTTGCAAATGTGGGCTAGATATGGTATAAGTGTGGTGTTTAGATGATACCAAGCACCTGCTCTTTTCCACAGTGTTTAGGTGTAAGTACCATCGGCAACAGCACATTTCTACCTTTTCTCTGCCATACTTGTCACTGTGCTGACTTGTCATTTCACCTGTGACCTCCTGGCCTTTGACAACCTTCACCTGTGTGGCCTTTTTGCATCACCTGTTCCACTGCATTGCTTTGTCTTCAGTATTCTCTAACATTGACCTGTACATGTGTTATGAGATGTACATATGAGCTTAAATAGTTCTTTAACACCAGCTACTAATTTATTGAATACTAGAGGCCTGGCACATGAAATTTGTTCATGGGTTCCCTAGGCCTGGCCAGCTATCAGGGTCAATCACATTCCCTGCCACCCTACCTCTTCCATCCATCACTGCATGTGTACTGCCAGGGCATGGTTCCCCCCACCTGCCCGCCTCCTCCTTCCCTTATTAGTGTACTGAATGTGGGAAATCTTTTACCTGCAATAATCACCTCCTTATCCACAAGAGAGTTCACATTGGAGAAAAGATATATGCATGTACTGATTATGGGAAGTTTGTAATCTTTATTAATATCCGTGGTGTAAATACTCTCATCCTTTTGAGGTTCAAACAGCCAAAATGATGATTTTGAACATGGACATGATAATAGATTTCAGTAGTACATCATTATATGTTATTTTCAATATGCTGATTCAGTACCACCAAATATGTTCAAAACTTTTCACAAGAAAACAGTAAAATTATTGGGAAGCATCAACATTAAACCTTTTCAAAAGATTGATTTAAGTAGAATTTATTTAAAATGGACATTAAAAAAATACACTTTTGGTGTTTCCCTGCATGCCTGCATTGCTGATACCAAGTTCCTACTGACCTTATCAGAGCTTCATTTTCGGCCTATAAAGTAATTGATGCAATAACACAGTCTCACAGTAATATAGCTTACTTTAAATATTTCCTTGGAAAAAATACACTTTTGAAATCCCATGAATGCTATTCTAGCCTCTCACCACTATCTAAGTCATCATGATGGTTTTGGTATCTGTCTATCCTCAGGTACATTATTGGGTTGTTACTTAAACTGTCATATATGTCTGACCGAGGCCAAACAGCTAAGTGGGTCAGTGAATAATTTCAATAATGGACGGTTGCAAGTTCGAATCCTGGTCACATCAATTACAAGAGTTAATCAAAGAATGTATAAAATAAATGGATCAAAAAATAGATGTTTCTCTCTCTCTCTCTCTCTCCAGACAGTCCTCGGGTTACTTCGGACTCAACAGAAGTCATTTTGTGGTTACATTGCCATCTGTAATTTATTTATATAAAAAAAAGTTCTGTTATTCGTTGTAAGGCATTTGCACGCAGTTCGCCCGGGAACTGGTTGGCCAGTGGTGTGGATGAATAAGTCATCACACGGCGCTATACAAGGAACACGCTGTCATTCAGTCGCCGTTTATAAGCCGTTTTGGATTGTGCTTCATTCGCTCTCTTTTGTTTGTATTGTTATTTTGAACACTTTTTGCCCTTCCTTATGGCTCCTAAGCATAAGGCAGATTATTCTGATGGCAGAGCTACAAAAAGAAGGAAAGCCCTCACAATGGAAGTGAAAGGAGACATAATAAGACGCTCGGAAAAGGGCGAAACACCTACAAACATCAGCCGGTTGCTTGGCTTACGTCCTACAACTGTCTCGACAATCATCGACGATCAAAAGCGTATACTTGAACATGTGAAAGGATCTGCTCCTATGAAATCAACTGTGGTTACAGAGCAGCGTAGTGGTCTCATTATTGACATGGAAAGATTATTAGTTCTTTGGCTGGATGAGCAGTATCAACAGTGTATCCCAGTTAGCCAGATGTTGATTCAGGAGAAGGCTAAAAGTTTGTTTGAGGCATTGAAAAAAGAAAAGAGGGAAGGGAGTGAAAGTGAAGAGTTTGTGGCTAGCAAAGGTTGGTTAAGCGTTTTAAGGCTCGTGTTAATTTGCATAATCTTTAACTGCCAGGGGAAGCTGCTAGTGGTGATGCCAAAGCAGCAGGTGATTTTCCTAGTGCGTTGCCTGAGATAATTAGGGAGTAGGGTTACTGTGATAAACAAGTGTTTAATATGCATGAGACAGGCTTATTATGGAAGCATATCCCTACACGTAAGAACATTGCCAAGGAGGAGAAGACAGCGTCAGGCCATAAAGCCAGCAAGGAGAGATTGACTTTGCTACTTGGGGCTAATGCTGCTGGTGACTTCAAGTTGAACCCCTTGGTGTGTCTGGTCGAGAATCCAAGAGCAATGAAGGGCATATGGAAGGGACTACTACCTGTCATCTGGAAATCTAACAAGAAGTCATGGGTGGCACTTAGCGTATTTGAGGACTGGTTCACCAACCATTTTGTGCCAGAAGTCAAGGAATACTGTGCTTCAAGGGGGCTGCCCTTTAAGGTGTTGCTAGTGCTGGACAATGCTCCTTGTCACCCTGCCGATGTGAATGACTTTCATCCAAATGTCAAGGTGGTTTACCTTCCACCTAGCACCACCTCCCTTTTACAGCCTATGGACCAAGGTGTCATTGCCTCTTTCAAGGCCTACTACCTCCGAATGACATTTGCTGTGGCTTTTAGAGCAACGGAGAAGGATAAAGAGTTGACTCTTAATGGCTTTTGGAAATCTTACAATGTTCTTGCTGCTGTAAAAAACATTTCTGATTCTTGGGATGAAGTTAAGCAGACGAACTTGAATAGTGTTTGGAAAAAATTGTGTCCCCAGTTTGTGAACGATTTCCATGGCTTTGAGGATTCAGTTGAGGTTGTCATCAAGAATGTTGTTGAGTTGAGTAAGCAGCTTGATTTGGAGGTGGAGGCTGAGGATGTCACTGAGCTGCTGGCGTCTCATGGAGAGGAGCTATCTACCGAGGACCACACTCAACTAAAATAGCAGTTCGTTGAAGAGGAAGACACACCAACCCCAGTGCCCAGGAGATTTACAAGCAGGGAATTAGCGGGGGCCTTTGCCATGATAGAGGATGCCTTGTCAAGGTTTGAGGCTCAGGACCCCAATAGTGACAGGTGCATTTAGGTTGCCAGAGGGGTCATGGATAGCCTTCAGTGTTACAAGGAGATTTGGGAGGACAAGAAGAAGGTATCCTTCCAGACTAGCCTCGAACGTTATTTTAAGAAGGTGGAGAGGCCTGCAACAGATCCCGTACCCTCTACCTCATGTGCTTCTCCAGACTCACCTGACCCATGATCTCCAGCACCTTCTGCAGGTTCTGCCTCTCCGGACTCACCTGACCCAGGATCACATGCATCTTCTGCAGGTTCTACCTCTCAAACCCTCTTCCCGCATCGGCCTAGTGTAAGCCTGTCTTTCCCCACTTTGCAATGTCCAGTGTGCAAGCCAACAACAGTAGTAAAGGTAAGGATAATCCTGCATTTACCCTTATATGTATGTATGTTCTTTCTGCTTTTTATTATTTATTTACCACAAGTAAAGGTCAGTAATTGTTATTTTACTTTTAAATTTCTTTTTACTGTTTCACTTCATTTCTGCTGTGTATGTGTGCTATGTGAGTGATGTAGGTGCTTATGTAGGTGGGTTTTTACTTACAGTGAAAATTGCATTAAGTCGCACCATAGGAACAGATCTCCAACGTAACCCGAAGTCCTACTATATATATATCAATTACTAAAATGTATAAAATTCATGGAACAAAAAATAGATCTCTCTCTCTCTCCCTCTCTCTCTCTCTCTTTCTCTCTCTCTCTCTCTCTCTCTCTCTCTCTCTCTCTCTCTCTCTATATATATATATATATATATATATATATATATATATACACACACACATATATATATATATATATATATATATATATATATATATATATATATACACACACACACACAGTAGACAGATTATTATGATCTCTGAATGCATAATAATCTGGCCATTCAGTGTGTACATATATAAGTCCCCAGGTTCATGAATTCGTTCATGGTTGGGGTCTGGCCAGCCTGACCAGAGGGAGGGGACATGGGCAGTTGGCCAGCCTGCCTGCTGGTGGAACTCCTGGCCGAGGCGACAATTTGCATATTAACTTTTTATTATATAGGCTATATACTAAGTGGCCAGATTATTATGCATTCAGAGATCATAATTACCAGGCCACTCATTGTATATATACTAGTGGCCCAGTGCATGAAATTCGTGCATGGGGGGCGGGGAATGTCCCTCAGCCTGGCCTGCACCCTCTCCAATCTGGGATCCCCTGTGGGATCAGGCCTAAACCGGCAGTAGGATATCCCTCTCGCAATCCAGGACCCCTGGCTCCTAACCGCTCACCTGCCTGCCTGCCTGATTGCCCCTAACCACTGTGCTTGCTGACCTGCTCGCTCCCAACTATCCCGCCCCACTAGCCTTCTCGACCTCAACTGGCCCTGCCTGCCGGCCTGTTCACCCCTACCTACCCCCCTCCCTGCCAG
>JAJQQW010000024.1:31876803-31916472 GCA_025583905.1 Ia io | reverse complement strand
AGCGTGGTAAATACCGTCTGTCCTCAGTTCCCCTGTATTTGAAAGTTACGACAAACATTTTGCTGAAATGTAAACAACTGACGTCATGACTGGTGAGGCAGTGGGCTGCAAATTTATCTAAAATCAAGAAAACAAAGATCTTGTTTGACACTAGATAAACCATTAGTGGTCACCAAGGGAGCAGCTTTGGGAGGTCATAGTGTTGTTTGTCATCAGTCTTCACAGCACATGCACCAAAGATACTGTGGCAGCTTAGTCGAGGCAAAAATAAGTAAAATGAGAGACAAAAGCATTAGAAACCTGTAGAAAAAAGGGCAAAATTTTCTCTTTAAAGGACAATTTCTACTTGGAACAGAATTTTAAAATATGTTAACCTTCTGTGTGTGTTTTTTTCCCCAGTTATTTTAAGTGGCAAAGTTTGGAATAAAACCTCTAACTCCAATCCCATTCCTTCATGTCCTCAATTCCATGGGACATGACTGTCATGGCCTCTGCACAGCTTTTCTGAAAAGGTGCACAGTCGTTTATCCCGGTCCATTCCGGGTCTTTGGAGGACATGAAGTTATCTTTTTATTAAGAAGGCACTGCAGAACAAATTCTATTGCTTTATAATTATAAGTTATACAATTAAATTACTTTATATTTATAAATTATTATGTTAGAATTTTTCTGGCTGAATTTTATGACAGTCTATAAATGTTTACAGTTCCTACATTTGTATTCCTGGGCCTCACATACTGAGAGCTTTTTTTTTGTGTGTGTGTGTGTGTGTTTTTATTTTATTTTATTTTATTTTATTTATTTATTTATTTATTTTACTCCCAATTTTTTTTATTAAGGTATAATATGTGTACATATCTTACCATTGCCCCCCCCACCCCACTCCCATATATGCCCTCACCCCCCAGAGTTTTGCGTCCATTGGTTATGCTTATATGCAAGCATACAAGTCCTTTGATTGATCTCTTATCTTCCCCACCTCTCCCTAACCTTCCTGCTGTAATTTGACAGACTCTTTGATGCTTTACTGCCTCTGTATCTATCTTTTTGTTCAAGCTTTTAATGTTCTTTATTATCCATAAATGAGTGAGATCATGTGGTATTTTTCTTTCATTGACTGGCTTATTTCACTTAACATAATGTTCTCCAATTCCATCCAGGTTGCTGCAAATGGTAAGAATTCCTTCTTTTTTATGGCAGCATAATATTCCATTGTGTAGATGTACCATAGTTTTCTGATCCAGTCATCTGCTGATGGGCACTTAGGTTGTTTCCAGATCTTAGCTATTGTAAATTGTGCTGCTATGAACATAGGGGTGCATATATCCTTTCTTATTGGTGTTCCCAGTTTCTTAGGATATATTCCTAGGAGTGGGATTACTGGGTCAAATGGGAGTTCCATTTTCAGTTTGTTGAGGAAACTCCATACTGTTCTCCACAGTGGCTGCACCAGTCTGCATTCCCACCAGCAGTGCACGAGGGTTCCTTTTTCTCCGCATCCTCGCCAACACTTGTCGTTTGTTGATTTGTTGATGATAGCCATTCTCACAGGTGTGAGATGGTACCTCATTGTTGTTTTGATTTGCATGTCTCGGATAATTAGTGACGTTGAGCATGTTTTCATGTGTCTCTTGGCCTTCCTTCTGTCTTCTTTGGAAAAGATTCTATTTAGATCCGTTGCCCATTTTTTTATTGGATCATTTATCTTCCTTTTATTAAGTTGTATAAGCTGCCTGTAGATGTTGGAGATTAAACCTTTATCAGTGATACCATTTGCAAATATGTTCTCCCATGCAGTGGGCTTTCTTGTTGTTTTGTTGATAGTTTCTTTTGCTGTAAAAAAGCTTTTTATTTTGATGTAGTCCCATTTGTTTATTTTCTCTTTAGCTTCCATTGCCCTAGGGGCAGTATCTGTGAAGAAGTTCTTTTGACATATGTCTGAGATTTTGCTGCCTGTGGATTCCTCTAGTATTTTTATGGTTTCCCGTCTTATGTTTAAGTCCTCTATCCATTTTGAGTTTATTTTTGTGTATGGCATAAGTTGGTGATCTAGCTTCATTTTTTTGCATGTGTCTGTCCAATTTTCCCAACACCATTTATTGAAGAGACTGTCTTTATTCCATTGTATGTTCATGCCTCCTTTGTCAAATATTAATTGAGCATAGTGGTTTGGATCAATATCTGGATTCTCTATTCTGTTCCATTGATCTATATGTCTGTTCTTGTGCCAGTACCAGGCTGTTTTGAGAATAGTGGCTTTGTAATACAGCTTGAAATCTGGTATTGAGATCCCTCCTACTTTATTCTTCTTTCTCAGGATTGCTGTGGCTATTCGGGGTCTTTTTTTATTCCAGATGAATTTTTGGAGAGTTCTTTCAAGGTCTGTGAAATATGCTGTTGGTATTTTAATGGGGAGTGCATTGAATCTATAGATTGCTTTGGGTAGTATGGACATTTTAATGATGTTGATTCTACCAATCCATGAACATGGTATGTTCTTCAATCTGTTTACGTCTTCCTCTATCTCTTTTTTCAGTGTCCTGTAGTTTTCCATGTATAGGTCTTTTACCTCCTTAGTTAAGTTTATTCCTAGGTATCTTAATTTTTTTGGTGCGATGGTAAATGGGATTGCCTTTTTAGTCTCTCTGTCTGTAAGTTCACTATTGGTGTATAGAAAGGCCATAGATTTCTTGGCGTTAATGTTGTATCCCGCTACATTGCCAAATTCATTTATTAAGTCTATTAGTTTTTTGACGGAGTCTTTCGGGTTTTTTATGTACAATATCATGTCGTCTGCAAATAAAGACAGCTTTACTTGTTCTTTTCCAATTTGGATGCCTTTTATTTCTTCTTCTTGTCTAATTGCAATAGCTAATACTTCCAGTACTATGTCAAACAGGAGTGGTGAGAGTGGGCATCCCTGTCTTGTTCCTGTTCTTAGGGGAAATGTTTTTAGCTTTTGTCCATTGAGTATGATGTTTGCTGTGGATTTATCATATATAGCTTTTATTATGTTGAGGTATGAGCCTTCTATTCCCACCTTATTGAGAGTTTTTATCAAGAAAGGGTGTTGGATTTTGTCAAATGCTTTTTCTGCATCAATTGATATGACTATGTGATTTTTATCTCTCAATTTGTTTATGTGATGTATCACGTTTATTGATTTGCGGATATTGTACCATCCTTGCATTCCTGGGATAAATCCTACTTGGTCATGGTGTATGATCTTTCTGATGTATTGCTGGAGCCGATTTGCTAGAATTTTGTCGAGGATTTTGGCATCTATGTTCATGTGGGATATTGGTCTGTAATTCTCTTTCATTGTGTTGTCTTTATCTGGTTTTGGTATTAGGGTGATGCTGGCTTCATAGAAGGAGCTTGGAAGTGTTCCTTCCTCTTGAATTTTTTGGAATAGTCTGAGGAGGATAGGTTTTAGTTCTTCCTTGAATGTTTGGTAAAACTCTCCTGTGAAGCCGTCAGGCCCCGGGCTTTTGTTTGCCGGAAGCTTTTTGATGACTGCTTCAATTTCGTCCATAGTTATTGGCCTATTGAGCTGTTGAGATTCTTCTTGATTGATTTTTGGAAGGTTGTATTTTTCTAGGAATATGTCCATTTCCTCCAGGTTGTCCAGTTTGTTGGAATAGAGCTGTTCGTAGTATTATGTAACAATACTTTGTATCTCAGTGGGGTCTGTTGTTATTTCACCTCTTTCATTTCTGATTTTGTTTATTTTGGTCCTCTCTCTTTGCTTCTTGGTGAGCCTGGCTAGAGGTCCATCAATCTTGTTTATCCTTTCAAAAAACCAGCTCTTGGTTTTGTTGATCTTTTGTATTGTTTCTTTGGTCTCTATGTCATTTATCTCCGCTCTGATCTTTGTTATTTCCTTCCTTCTGGTTACACTGGGCTTTTCTTGCTGCTCTTTTTCTAGCTCTTTGAGTTGTAGGGTTAGGTAATTTATTACCATTGTTTCTTGTTTTTTGCAATAGGCTTGTAGAGCTATGAACTTCCCTCTCAAGACTGCTTTCGCTGTGTCCCATAGATTTTGGATTGTTGTGTTTTCATTGTCATTTGTTGCCATGATGTTTTTTATTTCTTCCTTGATCTCTCTGGTGACCCAGTCCTTGTTTAATAGCATGCTGTTTAGTCTCCATGTGTTTGATTTCTTTGGGTTGTATTTATTGTAGTTGATTTTTAGTTTTATGCCACTGTGATCTGAGAAGATGCTTGATATAATTTCTATCTTCTTGAATTTGAAGAGACGTTGCCTGTGACCCAGCATATGGTCTATCTTTGAAAATGACCCATGTGCACTTGAGAAGAATGTATATTATGTGGCTTTGGGGTGAAATGTTCTGAAGATGTCAATTAATTCCATCTGGTCTAGTGAGTCATTTAGGATTGATGTTTCTTTGCTGATTTTTTGTTTAGAGGATTTGTCCAGTGGTGATAGTGGGGTATTAAAGTCTCCTACTATGATTGTATTGCTATTAATCTCTCCCTTGATATCCTCCAGGAGTTTTTTTTTATGTATTTGGGTGCTCCTATATTGGGTGCGTATATGTTTACCAGAATTATTTCTTCTTGTTGGATTTCTCCCTTTAGTATTATGAAGTGGCCTTCCTTATTTCTTGTTATGGCATTTACTTTGAGGTCTATTTTGTCAGATATAAGTATTGCTACCCCAGCTTTTTTTTCATTTCCATTTGCCTGAAAGATATTTTTCCATCCCTTCACTTGCAATCTGTGTGAGTCTCTTGTTCCGAGGTGGGTCTCTTGTAGACAGCATATACATGGGTCATGTTTTTTTATCCATTCAGCCACTCGATGTCTTTTGATTGGAGCATTTAGTCCGTTTACATTTAAAGTTATTACTGAAAGGTATTTGTTTGTAGTCATATCTATTTTTGTGTCTGTATTCCTTCTTACCTGTTTATTTCCTCTTTTTACAGTATTCCCTTTAGCTTTTCTTGCATTGCTGGCTTGGTGGTGATAAACTCCCTGAGTGGTTTTTATCTGCGAAGCTGGTGATATCCCCTTCATTTTTGAATGATAGTCTTGCTGGATATAGTATTCTTGGATTGAGTCCTTTGCTTTGCAACACTTTGTATAACTCCTTCCATTCTCTTCTTGCTTGTTGTGTTTCTGTTGACTAATCATTTGACAATCTGATGGGTGTTCCTTTGTAGGTAACTCTCTATCTCTCTCTTGCCGCCTTTAAGATTCTCTCTTTATCATTTATATTTGCCATTGAAATTATGACATGTCTTGGTGTGGGTCTTTTGGGGTTGATCCTGCTTGGGACTCTCTGTACTTGCGTAACTTTTATCTTTCCCATATCCGGGAAGTTTTCTGTCATTATTTCTTTCAATAGATTTTCTAATCCCTGCTGCTCTTCTTGTCCTTCTGGCAGCCCTATTATGCGCATGTTACTTCGTTTCATGTTGTCCCGAAGCTCCCTTAGGCTTTCCTCCTGCTTTTTAATTTTTTTCTCCAATTGCTGTTCAGATTGAGCTTGTTTCTGTACCTGATCTTCTAACTCACTAATTCGGTCCTCTGCTTCTTGTAGTCTACTGTTGAAACTTTCCCTGGTGTTTTTGATTGTAGCTATATCACTTTGCATTTCTTCCTGATTCTTGCATAAGTTGTTGATTTTCTCATCCATCCGATGTATAAATTCCACGACCATTACTCTGAACTCCTTTTCGGTCATGTTGCAAGCTTCAGTTTCACTAATTTCCTTTCTTGGCGACTCCACATTTTCTTTCCTCTGTGAGTTATTTCGTTTCCCCATTCTGGCTATCACCAGAAAGCTCAAGCTTCTGTTTGCGTGGACCTGGGCCGTGTGCTGTGGGGACTTCGCTCCACCTGAGTTTCACTGAAGTGCTTTGACACTAGGACGTGTGGCTGCCTTTGGTTGGTGGGAACCAGACTTGCCCAGGGTCAGTGTCCCCAGTGTTCTGTGTGGTCTCGTGTGCACACTTAGAATCAGGGGCCCTGTCTGCACCACACTGTTGGTATGTGCCGAAAATGAGGTCCTTAGCATATGCCAGGAGTCAGAGTTTCCCTGTGTCTGCACCAAGAATCGAGTGTCAGAGTCCCTGTTGCCTTGTGCGGTTTCTCGTTGAGAATCAGGGTCCCTGTGTGTGCATGCACCAACAATTGGGGTCACTGGCTCTTAGTGTGAATGCGCTGTGAGTCAGGGATCCCAGGCAGCTGTGTCTGGCTTGCCAAATTCCCTGAAGTGGAGCTGTGTCCTGTGTGTGCTCTCTCTGCTGAGCCAAACCGGCTAGGGCTTCGCACACTCTCAAATTCCTGAAGGTGAGCTGCCTCCGTGCACTCTCCCAGAATCCCCGAAGAGGGGCGGAGTCCGTCCTGCGCGCCAAATTCCCCAGAGGGAAGCCCCTCTGTGCATGCTCTAAGATTCCCCGAAGGGGAGCTGTGACCTGCAAGCCAAATTCCCCCCAAATCCCCGAAGGGGAGCCCTCTGTGCGCACTGACAGATTTCCCAGAAGGTGAGCTGCTTCTGTCCCGCGCGCCAAATTCCCTAAGGCGGAGCGCGTCCCTGCACAAAGCTCTGCAGCTTGCGCGAGGGGCGTGTCTATCAGTTACTCTGGCGCTATCCAGAGCGCGCCTTCGGGGAGGGGGATAGGCTCTTTGACTCACGGGAATCTGCTGGGTAGTCTGGATTCTTGTTGTTTCTTCATCTGAAGCTGTGATAGCAGTTCTCTGTCCCCAGTGGCTGCAGGGTCCTGGTTTGTGTCAGAAGCCAGTATCCGAGTCTCAGGCAACTCTGTTTCTCAAGATGGTGTGGTCTCCGCATCCGCACCAGCCGCCAAGAAGTGTCCGCTTTTCTTGACTCCTCCTGATGGCGGACAAGGCCTGAAGGCAGAAGGCCAGCGCAGCCCCAACCACAGGGCGGAGTCCACATACTGAGAGCTTAATGATGACTTGTAACATGAAGGACAGATAAATTAATTTTTTAATTTCTACATATGTAAATAAGTGATTACAAAATGGGAGGGAGGTCATTTTGAGACATGGTAACAAATATATTAAATCAGAGGACCTGATTTCTTACAGTCCATAATAGCTATCAATTACATTATTTTGTACATTTTATATGAGGCAATGCATACTAACTACACTATATGAGAAATTAAAGTCTTAATTTTTTCCACTGCATTTACTATGACCTTCTTTGTCATTCTGCCAACATTCTGAATATGTAAAATACATCGCAAAGACCTTTTATGAAGATTGGAGAAGGGAGAGAGTTCTACTATTCCAATGAAAACAAAAGAATCTGTTTTATTTTGAACACTGTCAGCTAAAATAAAAACTGACCTAACTTCAGTCATATTGTATCATTATATTTTAATTCAAAACCACTAGATTCACTCAGAAACATGCAATTATAAAATCAAAGACAACAGCATGAATTTGTACACCTAGCTTAATTCCTGCCACTGGTAGCTCCATGCCGTTTCTCAGAGAGATGTCGAGCCCTCTACAGTTTCTTTCAAACTCCCAGCCTGTCCCCGAACAGCCCCCACCAGGAAAGGAGAAAGCTCAGCAAGTCGACACAATCTCTGGAAAGATGGCGACCGGCAGGAAGGTAGGGAGAGAGAGAATGTGAGTGAGGAACCCATAGAGGAGAGTGTAGACGTGTGTGGTGTGTGTGTGTGTATGAGCTAGGGTCAGTTAGATTCTGCAGGTCTTCCAAGGGGCTGCCTAACCAGGCAGTCTGAGACGGCGGAGCTCCGCGCACAAAGCGGACACATCTCGGTGGCTGGTGCGGACAAGGAGACCACACCATCTTGAGAAACAGAGCTGCCTGAGACTCAGATCCTGGCTTCTGACACAAACCAGGACCCTGCAACCACTGGGGACAGAGAACTGCTATCATAGCTTCAGACCAACAACCAACAAGAATCCAGACTTCCCGGCAGATTTCCGTGAGTCAAAGAGCCTATCCCCCTCCCCGCAGGCGCGCAGATAGCGCCAAAGTAACTCATAGACCCGCCCCTCGCCCAAGCTGCCGAGCTTTGCATAGGGATGTGCTCCCCCTTAGGGAATTTGGTGCGCGGGACAGAAGCAGCTTCCCTTAGGGGAAATCTGACAGTATGCACAGAAGGCTCCCCTTCGGGGAATTTGGCTTGCGGGTCATAGCTCCCCTTCGGGGAATCTTAGAGTGTGCACAGAGGGGCTCCCCTTTGGGGAATTTGGCGCGCAGGACGGACTCTGCCCCCTTTGGGGAATCTGGGAGAGTGCACGGAAGCAGCTCACCTTCAGGAATTTGAGAGTGTGCGAAGCCCTAGCCAGTTTGGCTCAGTAGAGAGAGCACACACAAGACGCAGCTCCACTTCAAGGAATTTGGCACGCCGGACACAGCTTCCTGGTATCCCTGACTCACAGCGCATTCACACTAAGAGCCAGTGACTCCAAATGTTGGTGCATGCGCACACAGGGACCCTGATTCTCAACGAGAAACCACACAAGGCAACAGAGACTCTGACACTCGATTCTAGGTGCAGACACAGGGAAGCTCTGACTCCTGGCACATGCTAAGGATCTCATTTTTGGCACATACCAACAGTGTGGTGCAGACAGGGCCCCTGATTCTAAGTGTGCACACGAGACCACACAGAACACTGGGGACACTGACCCTGGGCAAGTCTGGTTCCCACCAACCAAAGGCAGCCACATGTCCTAGTGTCAGAGCACTGCAGTGAAACTCGGGTGGAGCAAAGTCCCCACAGCACACGGACCAGGTCCACGCAGATGGAAGCTTGAGCTTTCTGGTGATAGCCAGAATGGGGAAACGAAATAACTCACAGAGGAAAGAAAATATGGAGTCGCCAAGAAAGGAAATTAGTGAAACTGAAGCTTGCAACATGACCGAAAGGAGTTCAGAGTAATGGTTGTGAAATTTATACATCGGATGGATGAGAAAATCAACAACTATGCAAGAATCAGGAAGAAATGCAAAGTGATACAGCTACAATCAAAAACACCATGGAAAGTTTCAACAGTAGACTACAAGAAGCAGAGGACCGAATTAGTGAGTTAGAAGATCAGGTACAGAAACAAGCTCAATCTGAACAGCAATTGGAGAAAAAAATTAAAAAGCAGGAGGAAAGCCTAAGGGAGCTTCGGGACAACATGAAGCGAAGTAACATGCGCATAATAGGGCTGCCAGAAGGACAAGAAGAGCAGCAGGGATTAGAAAATCTATTAGAAGAAATAATGACAGAAAACTTCCCAGATATGGGAAAGATAAAAGTTACGCAAGTACAGAGAGTCCCAAGCAGGATCAACCCCAAAAGACCCACACCAAGACATGTCATAATTTCAATGGCAAATATAAACGATAAAGAGAGAATCTTAAAGGCGGCAAGAGAGAGACAGAGAGTTACCTACAAAGGAACACCCATCAGATTGTCAAATGATTAGTCAACAGAAACACAACAAGCAAGAAGAGAATGGAAGGAGTTATACAAAGTGTTGCAAAGCAAAGGACTCAATCCAAGAATACTATATCCAGCAAGACTATCATTCAAAAATGAAGGGGATATCACCAGCTTCGCAGATAAAAACCACTCAGGGAGTTTATCACCACCAAGCCAGCAATGCAAGAAAAGCTAAAGGGAATACTGTAAAAAGAGGAAATAAACAGGTAAGAAGGAATACAGACACAAAAATAGATATGACTACAAACAAATACCTTTCAGTAATAACTTTAAATGTAAACGGACTAAATGCTCCAATCAAAAGACATCGAGTGGCTGAATGGATAAAAAAACATGACCCATGTATATGCTGTCTACAAGAGACCCACCTCAGAACAAGAGACTCACACAGATTGCAAGTGAAGGGATGGAAAAATATCTTTCAGGCAAATGGAAATGAAAAAAAAGCTGGGGTAGCAATACTTATATCTGACAAAATAGACCTCAAAGTAAATGCCATAACAAGAAATAAGGAAGGCCACTTCATAATACTAAAGGGAGAAATCCAACAAGAAGAAATAATTCTGGTAAACATATACGCACCCAATATAGGAGCACCCAAATACATAAAAAAAAACTCCTGGAGGATATCAAGGGAGAGATTAATAGCAATACAATCATAGTAGGAGACTTTAATACCCCACTATAACCACTGGACAAATCCTCTAAACAAAAAATCAGCAAAGAAACATCAATCCTAAATGACTCACTAGACCAGATGGAATTAATTGACATCTTCAGAACATTTCACCCCAAAGCCACATAATATACATTCTTCTCAAGTGCACATGGGTCATTTTCAAAGATAGACCATATGCTGGGTCACAGGCAACGTCTCTTCAAATTCAAGAAGATAGAAATTATATCAAGCATCTTCTCAGATCACAGTGGCATAAAACTAAAAATCAACTACAATAAATACAACCCAAAGAAATCAAACACATGGAGACTAAACAGCATGCTATTAAAAACAAGGACTGGGTCACCAGAGAGATCAAGGAAGAAATAAAAAACATCATGGCAACAAATGACAATGAAAACACAACAATCCAAAATCTATGGGACACAGCGAAAGCAGTCTTGAGAGGGAAGTTCATAGCTCTACAAGCCTATTGCAAAAAACAAGAAACAATGGTAATAAATTACCTAACCCTACAACTCAAAGAGCTAGAAAAAGAGCAGCAAGAAAAGCCCAGTGTAACCAGAAGGAAGGAAATAACAAAGATCAGAGCGGAGATAAATGACATAGAGACCAAAGAAACAATACAAAAGATAAACAAAACTAAGAGCTGGTTCTTTGAAAGGATAAACAAGATTGATGGACCTCTAGCCAGGCTCACCAAGAAGCAAAGAGAGAGGACCCAAATAAAAAAAAAATCAGAAATGAAAGAGGTGAAATAACAACAGACCCCGCTGAGATAGAAAGGATTGTTACAAAATACTATGAACAGCTCTATTCCAACAAACTGGACAACCTGGAGGAAATGGACATATTCCTACAAAAATACAACCTTCCAAAAATCAATCAAGAAGAATCTCAACAGCTCAATAGGCCAGTAACTATGGACGACATTGAAGCAGTCATCAAAAAGCTTCCGGCAAACAAAAGCCCGGGGCCTGACGGCTTCACAGGAGAGTTTTACCAAACATTCAAGGAAGAACTAAAACCTATCCTCCTCAGACTATTCCAAAAAAATTCAAGAGGAAGGAACACTTCCAAGCTCCTTCTATGAAGCCAGCATCACCCTAATACCAAAACCAGATAAAGACAACACAATGAAAGAGAATTACAGACCAATATCCCCCATGAACATAGATGCCAAAATCCTCAACAAAATTCTAGCAAATCGGCTCCAGCAATACATCAGAAAGATCATACACCATGACCAAGTAGGATTTATCCCAGGAATGCAAGGATGGTACAATATCAGCAAATCAATAAACGTGATACATCACATAAACAAATTGAGAGATAAAAATCACATAGTCATATCAATTGATGCAGAAAAAGCATTTGACAAAATCCAACACCCTTTCTTGATAAAAACTCTCAACAAGGTGGGAATAGAAGGCTCAATACCTCAACATAATAAAAGCTATATATGATAAACCCACAGCAAACATCATACTCAATGGACAAAAACTAAAAACATTTCCCCTAAGAACAGGAACAAGACAGGGATGCCCACTCTCACCACTCCTGTTTGACATAGTACTGGAAGTATTAGCCATTGCAATTAGACAAGAAGAAGAAATAAAAGGCATCCAAATTGGAAAAAGAACAAGTAAAGCTGTCTTTATTTGCAGACGACATGATATTGTACATAAAAAATCCAAAAGACTCCGTCAAAAAACTAATAGACTCAATAAATGAATTTGGCAATGTAGCGGGATACAAAATTAACGCCAAGAAATCTATGGCCTTTGTATACACCAATAGTGAACTTACAGACAAAGAGACTAAAAAGGCAATCCCATTTACCATCGCACCAAAAAAATTAAGATACCTAGGAATAAACTTAACTAAGGAGGTAAAAGACCTATACACGGAAAACTACAGGACACTGAAAAAAGAGATAGAGGAAAACGTAAACAGATGGAAGAACATACCATGTTCATGGATTGGTAGAATCAACATCATTAAAATGTCCATACTACCCAAAGCAATCTATAGATTCAATGCACTCCCCATCAAAATACCGACAGCATATTTCACAGACCTTGAAAGAACTCTCCAAAACTTTATCTGGAATAAAAAAAGACCCCAAATAGCCACAGCAATCCTGAGAAAGAAGAATTAAGTAGGAGGGATCTCAATACCAGACCTCAAGATGTATTACAAAGCCACAGTTCTCAAAACAGCCTGGTACTGGCACAAGAACAGACATATAGATCAATGGAACAGAATAGAGAATCCAGATATTGACCCAAACCACTATGCTCAATTAATATTTGACAAAGGAGGCATGAACATACAATGGAGTCAAGACAGTCGTTTCAATAAATGGTGTTGGGAAAATTGGACAGATACATGCAAAAAAATGAAACTAGATCACCAACTTACACCATACACAAAAATCAACTCAAAATGGATACAGGCTTAAACATAAGACGGGAAACCATAAAAATACTAGAGGAATCCACAGGCAACAAAATCTCAGACATATGCCAAAAGAACTTCTTCACTGACACTGCCCCTAGGGCAATGGAAGCTAAAGAGAAAATAAACAAATGGGACTACATCAAAATAAAAAGCTTTTTTAAAGCAAAAGAAACCATCAACAAAACAACAAGAAAGCCCACTGCATGGGAGAACATATTTGCAAATGGCATCACTGATAAAGGTTTAATCTCCAACATCTACAGGCAGCTTATGCACCTTAATAAAAGGAAGATAAATGATCCAATAAAAAAATGGGCAACAGACCTAAATAGAATCTTTTCAAAAGAAGACAGAAGGAAGGCCAGGAGACACATGAAAACATGCTCAAAGTCACTAATTATCCAAGAGATGCAAATCAAAACAACAATGCAGTACCATCTCACACCTGTGAGAATGGCTATCATCAACAAATCAACAAACGACAAGTGTTGGCGAGGATGCGGAGAAAAAGGAACCCTCGTGCACTGCTGGTGGGAATGCAGACTGGTGCAGCCACTGTGGAGAACAGTATGGAGTTTCCTCAAAAAACTGAAAATGGAACTCCCATTTGACCCAGTAATCCCACTCCTGGGAATATATCCGAAGAAACTAGAAACACCAATCAAAAAGGATATATGCACTCCTATGTTCATAGCAGCACAATTAACAATAGCTAAGATTTGGAAACAGCCTAGGTGCCCGTCAGCAGATGACTGGATCAGAAAACTGTGGTACATCTACACAATGGAATACTATGCTGCCATAAAAAAGAAGGAATTCTCATCATTTGCAGCAACCTGGATGGAATTGGAGAACATTATGCTAAGTGAAATAAGCCAGTCAATGAAAGAAAAATACCACATGATCTCACTCATTTATGGATAATAAAGAACATTATAAACTGATGAACAAAAATATAGATACAGAGACAGTAAAGCATCAAACAGACTGTCAAATTACAGGGGAAAGGTTAGGGAGAGGTGGTGGAGATAAGAGATCAACCAAAGGACTTGTATGCATGCATATAAGCATAACCAATGGACACAAAACTCGGGGGGGTGAGGGCATGTATGGGTGTGGGGTGGGGGGGACAATGGTAAGATATGTACACATATAATACCTAAATAAAAAAAAGTGGGAGAGCCGAAACCGGTTTGGCTCAGTGGATAGAGCGTCGGCCTGCGGACTCAAGGGTCCCGGGTTCGATTCCGGTCAAGGGCATGTACCTTGGTTGCGGGCACACCCCCAGTAGGGGGTGTGCAGGAGGCAGCTGATCGATGTTTCTCTCTCATCGATGTTTCTGACTCTCTATCCCTCTCTCTTCCTCTCCGTAAAAAATCAATAAAATATATTAAAAAAAAAAAAAACAACAACAACAGCAAAGCCCACTGCAAGGGAGAACATATTTGCAAATGGTATCACTGATAAAGGTAACCAGAAACCCAAGAATGCACGAGAATGGCTTTCCAGCCATGCTAGCAATCATCAGATGTATGGTAATTTTACCTGGGACAAGAGGGTAAGTATTTTGGACTCATGCTCCTGACCCCTTATGGGTAAGACCATTCATGTGGGCTGATCCCCTGACTAATGTAGTTACCAATAATACCAAACACCTTGGTCATCCAGGAGGTCCATGGGTGGGGCAAGTAAGTATAAATACACAGGGGTCTCCACCCAGCTTCCCTTTTGTATGACACAAAATCAAAACAATGCCACTTTGTGTGTAAAATTAAAGAGAGGTTTCTGGCTTGTGTGGACACCAAAGAAAGGGTGTCACTACTATCACTACTTGCCCGCGGTAGAAGTGCAGAAAATGTAACTAAGACCTTGTCTATACAAAAAGAAATAGACAGCCAGTTTGAAAGGGTATTGCCATGGACTAGAACAAAGAATATCCTTACATGATATTATTCTACACTGTCATTAAAATTTTTCCCAGATTTGGATCACCCCCATTACTTATAATAGTTCCTCATGCCCATGTGGGGAGGGAGGGATATCATCTGTTTGGTGTTTGGAGACAAACGTAACACATCTCTAGATATTTTTTAGAATTACAACAGCATATTATACAATTACCCCAAACAAACTTACAAACTAACTCTTTGAATGTCTGGCAGCAATTTAAAAAGGACATGAAAGGGTTTAATCCCTTCCACTGTGTAAAGGGCCCCCTGGGAAGGCACCTGAGCATTCTAAATTGGCCCCTCTTGCCCTTTTGGCCAAGAGGGACCCGCTTCTCACAATCCAATTGTCCACAGCTGTTGCCTGAGCTTCTGTTCATGCCAAGGTTGAAACCTCATGATGGCTGGTACCATGGATCTGTCTCTTGCCCAGTGGGGTGAGCTGGGCCTCCTTGGAGAAGAAACCTGGGTTCCACAAGATATGTGATCAGTGCTGGGACCCTGCCAGCAGGCGAGGGGATCCCAAGGCAGGTGCTGGGCGTGGAGGCCATGGGGGCATAGGCGACCAAGGAGACAGAACTAAACCTCACATCACCCTGCTTGGCCCCGGAGGATGGCTGGTTAGCCAGAGACGGGTAAGATTCCTCAGGGAAGGAAAAACCTAAGACAGGCACAGTCGCATAGGGGCCATCAGGAGAGAACTTGGGGGTCAACAGAGGTGGGGCACAGACCTTCACCCCCCCCCAAGTTTGCAGGGGCCTGAACCCTCACCCCTGCTGAAGGAGATCTCCTGCCCCCATGGCTGCTCAGCTTCACATGCCCAGCTCAAATCGGGACCCAGGTAACAGAGACTTGGCCGACAGAAGATGCCCTCTCACTGCAACAAGACTTGATGGAGATGTCTTGCACCCATGATCCAGGGAACTGGGGTCTATGATATCTAAATCCAGCCTAGCACCAGGAATGCTCAGGGCCTACTCAAGAAGGCAAATAATCCTCTCCACTAATAATTACAGGGTAAAACAAGATGGTTGTTAGAGAATTAAATTTGACAGTAAAATAGTAGTCAAGTTTTCAGACTAATTTAAATTGGCCAATCAAAATAAGCAAATACTCTAGAAAAATCAATTGTGCTGGACAAAAAAGCTGTTACTAAGTGTTAACTATAATTTTTATTGGTAGTTCATCTCATGGTAAAAGTGCGTAACATATAATGAACCTAAAGCAGTCACATTTTAGTGCAAAAAAGTAAAATTTAAAAGCTATCAAGATTACAGCATAAAATTTCCAAAAGCCTCCCAATATTTAAACCAAAAAAGGGGGGATAGTAGAAGAATATCATGTAAGGAAAAATATCCTGCAAATAAATTACATCTAGAAAATTTTTTACTTTAGAAAATTAACTTTCATTTGTAATGCTAACAGCAAGTCACCCAGGTAAAACATACATGGTGTCAAAACAAGCCAAAGGAAAATCGTTTGGGCGAAAAAATGAAAAAGGATCGCAAGTCAAATTTATAGAAAATATTCCTTTATTAACTTTTGGTCGAGAATATGTTTGTATATTTTCAGAAAACAACTCCGAGACCATGTGGATTCCTGCAACAGAGAGGAATTGACAGGAGTGCTCCAGCCATGAAGACAGAAGAGAAACAGTCCAGAGATGGAAGACGCTGACCATGCCTTGCCATACTAGCAGTCAGCAGATATGCATCACTGCAGATTGCCCAGGACCAAACCAGAGAGGGTCGGACCTGCATTACCACCATTTGTCCACCATCCAGAACTGAAATATTATTGCTGTTATGAACACATAAACAACTGTTGGACATAGAAACCGGGACTCAAAAGAACTGTTGGCCCAGAAAGAAACTCACTATAGACTGATTTATTTGCCTCTCAGCATAACTATTATTGCTTGTCTCATTTTCGGTTCCTATATGTGTATTCCTAGTATCACATGAGCTCAATCATCTAGGGGAAAAGAAGAACAGCATTGATCAGACTGTAAAACCACAGAGGGAAGGTAGGGGAGGGTGGGGACAAGGGAGATAGATCAACCAAAGGACTTGTGTGCTTGCATATGAGCCTAACCAGTGATCACGGACAACAGGGGGAGGGGGGCATGCGTGTGGGGGGGTTGGTTGGGGAACGGGGGGGGGGGGAGGGTTGATGACAAATATGTGATACCTTAATCAATAAAGTAATTTAAAAGAAAACACAAAAAAACCACAAAAAAAACAAGAAAGCCCACTGCATGGGAGAACATATTTGCAAATGGTATCACTGATAAAGGTTTAATCTCCAACATCTACAGGCAGCTTATACAACTTAATAAAAGGAAGATAAATGATCCAATAAAAAAATGGGCAACAGACCTAAATAGAATCTTTTCAAAAGAAGACAGAAGGAAGGCCAAGAGACACATGAAAACATGCTCAAAGTCACTAATTATCCGAGACATGCAAATCAAAACAACAATGAGGTACCATCTCACACCTGTGAGAATGGCTATCATCAACAAATCAACAAACGACAAGTGTTGGCGAGGATGCGGAGAAAAAGGAACCCTCGTGCACTGCTGGTGGGAATGCAGACTGGTGAAGCCACTGTGGAGAACAGTATGGAGTTTCCTCAAAAAACTGAAAATGGAACTCCCATTTGACCCAGTAATCCCACTCCTAGGAATATATCCTAAGAAACTGGGAACACCAGTAAGAAAGGATATATGCACTCCTATGTTCATAGCAGCACAATTAACAATAGCTAAGATCTGGAAACAGCCTAGGTGCCCATCAGCAGATGACTGGATCAGAAAACTGTGATACATCTACACAATGGAATACTACACTGCTATAAAAAAGAAGGAATTCTTACCATTTACAGCAACCTGGATGGAATTGGAGAACATTATGCTGAGTGAAATAAGCCAGTCAATGAAAGAAAAATACCACATGATCTCACTTATTTATGGATAATAAAGAACATTATAAACTTGAACAAAAAGATACAGAGGCAGTAAAGCATCAAAGAGTCTGTCAAATTACAGCAGGAAGGTTAGGGAGAGGTGGGGAAGATAAGAGATCAATCAAAGGACTTGTATGCATGCATATAAACATAACCAATGGACGCAAAACTCTGGGGGTGAGGGCCTATATGGAGTGGGGGGGGGGGGCAATGGTAAAATATGTACACATGTAATACCTTAATAAAAAAAATTGAAAAAAAAATAAAAAGAATCCCCCCAAATTTATCAAAGCATAATGTGAGTACCACTATGTCCCTGAAACAGGTGGTACTTCTTAGCTGAGAAGGGGTTTACATTCATGGAAAGACTCTCATAGAGCCCCTTAAGCGTTCTAATAAGTGAGAAAAATAAACCATTCCCTGCACATTTATGGCTTTTCTCCAGTGAGAACTCTGTGGTGTCTAGTGAGGTAAGACCTTCGACTTAAATGCTTCCCACATTCCCTACACACAAATGGCTTTTCTCCAGTGTGAACTCTGTGGTGTTTAGTGAGGGCATCACTTTCACTGAAATGCTTCCCACACCCACTACACTCATATGGCTTTTCTCCAGTGTGAACTCTGTGGTGAATAGTGAGGTGAGATCTTTGACTGAAGGACTTCCCACAGTCACTACACTTATAACACCTTTCTCTAATGTGCACTCTGTTGTGTTTAATGAGAGCAGGGCTTTCACTGAAGACCTTCCCACAATCAGTACACTCACAGGGCTTTCTACAGTGTCAACTCTCCCATGTTGTAGGTGGTTAAAGATTTGTCTGAACACTTTCCCACATTTATTAGACTCATTAATCATATCTCCCGAGCAGAGACCTTTCTGATGAGCAACTTTCTTTTTCTGGCTGGCAGCTGTTTTCACATTCAACCCGCTGGTGATGTCCTTTTCCATGGAGAAATTCCTGTGAAATCTCATTGTTAATGTGTGGCTCCTTGATGTTAAGAGTGGCCTGGTGCTGGAGAAGCCCTGAGATGGCTGGGGAGTCCACCCCAACCACAGTACTAGCTTCAGGCACCCCAGAGAAGTAGAACCAGCAAGTTGTCTCAAGCGAAGCACTCTCCATGTCTTCTTTACAGGGCTTCCCTCCACAGGCATCCTTCTGCTGCTGGTGAGGGTTTGCACTGAAAAACAAGTCTCTCACGCATGCATCACTTAAGAACACATTCTTCTCCAAGTATGCCACTTGTAACTCAGACAGGTGCAAAATATATTTTAACACCAAGAAGCACGGCTTACACAGATGGGTCCTCTGGGTGGCTGCAGCTGTCTTGGAAACCCTGACCTGAGAATCTGCTACAGATACACTGTGCTCAGAATAGGCCTCCATATCATCCATTTTATGCCAAGGACCTGAAAACAGAGGAATGATGCGAAAATGAATGTTGACTGTGGTGACAGAGGGAAATTCCATTATACAAAACTGTGTTGCAAATAATACATTGGTCTCATGCAACTGGCTGAAAATAAAAGACCTGAAAGATGAACTAATAAGATGCAACTGTGAAGTTCTTGACCACTGAAGATCACAAAACAAGAAAGACTTCAACAGAATTAGAGCAAAAACATGGCAAGCACCACACGGCAGAGAAGTGGACTGTCCAGCTCATTCTGCTGCTAACAGCATTCAGTAGATTTTCTCTGCTGGTGACATGGGCAAGCTGTGCAGAAGGTTGGTTACATCTCATTCCAAGTAAAATTCAATAAACAAGTAGCAGGTTATTAGAGGGGTATTTAAGCATGTATGTGCTACTTATAGCACTTGCATAGGTCCATGTTGTAGTATACTGCAGGAAGAGATGTGCAGAGGAATAGGTGATGTAAGAAGGACACAAAGGCAAAGGTAGACAATGCTAGGAAGTCACCAATGAAATGACAAGTCAGCAAAGTGTCAAGTGTGGAAAATAAAGGTATAAATGAGGTGTGGCCATTGGAATCTGCACCAAACACTGTTGTACAGGAGCAGGTTCCTGGTATAATCTGAACACCATCCTTACCTCATACCACCCCCCAGTTGCCACTCAACCGGGCTAAGCATCCTCTAGGACCATCCTGTATGTTCACCCTGAAGAAACCCAGGGTTCTCCCTGCACCTCCTTTTCTAGAAGTATGTACAAACTAAATATTCTGAGTATCAATGAAAAGACAACAGAGGTGAGCAGCCATCACTTGCCCATAGCATTCAGCTTGCAATGGTATCCAGGGAAGGTAATATTACAAACAATAATTGGAGGGTCTTACAAGAACAGCCCCTAGTCCATGTATGTAAAGAAGGTAACTGACACAGGGTCTTTATCTACAGGAAAGGTGCAGAACTGGAAGCCATGGATCTGGATAGAGTCGCCCTTCCTGGAGTGGAAGAGCAGGAGGGACCCATTAAGCGGTCTGTAAGACTGCTGACACCCAGACACTTCCTGCAGTTTCTGAGGCAACTGGTGTCAAGGAGGTTTATGATGTCTATTGCTCAGGGCTCTCTGCACAGCTCAGCACTGTCAGCCACAGCCCATTTGACAAGACAGTGGGGAAAATTAGCTGAGCCCATGGTCTGGCTTTGAGAGAGAGAGAGAGTGCTAAGTCTGGAGAATAAATAAAGAGTGGGCATCACCTCAGGACACTAGGAGAGATGTGAAGGTCTTACCTACGAATGATACAAGTGCAAACACTTCCAGCATCACATCACAGTACAGACATCTTTGAACCTCATCGAGGATCTCCCACTCCTCCTGAGACAAGGCAATGTCCATGTCCTCAAAGTTCATATCCTGTCATAATGGGCACAGAACATCCCATGATAAGATTCTCTCTTGAGAGTCCAAGTCTGCCATACTACCCACCCTGCACATGCATATGCTCCCCTACTCCCCACATCAGAAAAGAAAGCAGCCCTTGGTCCCATTAAAGTTGATCTCTCCTTATATTCTTACTGATGCTGTGTCTTCCCACAACAATAAAGGCAGATGAACTGATACAAGTTACCTGGGCTCTCATCCTCAAATAGGAGTCACACTGCCCCCTTTCAATAATAGTTGGTGTCAGGAACATAGGGTAGGAGGAGACGTTGCACATAATGGGAATGTGATGGATTTGACTCTGGTCTTGTCAGGCAATACCCATGTTGTCCTCCAAATTGTCCCTCCAAGACACCAAACAACATGGTAATGCCCATTGCACTTCTGACTCCAATCCCAGTTTGCTCAGGCCATCCCTCTGCATTACCTGCTGCCCATAGTTCCTTGATCCACACTTGTCTCACACAGCTTCATTCCCAGAGGCACAACTTCATTGGTAACACAAATAAGCCCTCACAAGGACAGGGTGTTTTCTAATCAGCTTCTTTCCCCAAATTGTAGTTCACCACCTCTGGAATACATTTCTCTCTCACCCTTCTCTCTTCTCCATTCCCCATGCCGGTGGGGATTTTCAAGTGCAGGTGACACTGATGTATGCTATCTCATTCCTAGTGTTCACTGGGTCAGCCCTCAACAAGAAATGGCAGGTGGGCACATATATTGTCTCTAAGCTCTACTCTTGTCATGTAGCATCACAGCAACCCATCTTGTTAAAAATTATCCTAAAATTCCCCATATCATATCATAAAGGCACCATCAGAAATGGACTCCCCTTTCATTCATTTGTACGTCATTGTTAGTGTCTGGCCGCTTTGCTTTTAGTCCCAGGGACCACACTGATGTCATCATTTCCTGTGTGTGATTGTGCAGCTCAGCCCCGGTTCCCCTCCTGACACACTGACATAGATGGCACCTCCCATACTGTTCTCTGGGTCACTGCATGCTCTGCCCTCAAGAGAACCTTGGCTGCTTGTCCTCACAGGTCCCTAGGCTGTGCTGGTGTTGAGATGTGTGCTAATTCAACTGGAGACCTTCCGGATATCCTTCAGGATAAAGCCTGGGGCTTGGCTTTCCTGTAAACAACCCCCAACGACCCTCAGCCCTTTACCCAGGCCGGCCACACACCCCAGTGGGTCCCCTCACCTGATGGTGGCATGGCCAGCCTGTAAACAGCCCTCAACCCCTCGTTCAGGCTGGCCACGTCCCCAATTGGGGACCCTCAACCCAATGGGGGCATGGCTGGCCTGCATACTACTCCAGTTCCTCACTCAGGCAGGCACCGCTCCAAGTGGGGACCCCCACCTTGATGGGGGCATGGCCGGCATGCAAACTCCCCCAGGCCCCTCACCCAGGCCCTCCCCACCTCCCCAAGTGGACCCCACCCTGATCTGGACCTCCTTCAGGGCACACCAGCCGGCCCCCACCTGTGAAACAGACCTCTATCTGTACTAACAAAAAGGTAGTAGGCTAATTAGGCAGGGAGGCATGCTGGACATCCATCAGGACAAAGCCATGGTGGTGGGGCAAAGGCAGAGGCAGTTAGGGGTGATCAGGCCTGGAGAGGAGGGCATTTGGGGGTGATCACACAGGCAAGAGGGGGCAGTAGGGAGGAGGAGGCCAGCGGCATGGGGTAGTTGGGTATGATCAGGCTGGCATCAGAGTGGTTGGTGGCAATCAGGCAGGCAGGCAGGCAGGTGAGTGGTTAGGAGCCAGCAATCCTGGATTGCAAGAGGGATGTCCGACGGACTTCCCTTAAGGGGTCCCACATTGGAGAGGGTTCAGGCCAGGCTGAGGGACACCCTCTACCCCCCATGTATGAAACTCATGCACTGGTCCACTAATACACACACTGAGTGGCCAGATTATTATGATTTCTGAACAAATAATAATCTGGCCACTCAGTGTATATTATACATAATAAAAGGCTAATATGTAAATTGTCCCCTCGACTTGGAGTTTGACCAGCAGGCAGGCCAGCCAGCCGCCCATTTTCTCTCCCCATGGCCAGGCTGGCCAGACCCCACCCATCAACCATGCACGAATTCATGCACTGGGCCTCTAATACACACACATACACACACACACACACACAATGAGTGGCCAGATTATTATGCGTTCAGAGGTCATAATAATCTGGCCACTCAGTGTATCCTACCTAATGAAAGAGTAATATGCAAATTGACCCTAACTCCGCTACAACCACTGGCCCATCAGAGCGAGTATGCAAATTAACCCAACCAAGATGGCTACAGCCAGGGAGAAAGTAGGAGGGAGGCTTGGGTTTCCCTGGTAACAAAAGAAGCCAAGCTTTCCCTGCCCTGGCAGCCTAAGCCTCGACATAAGGCTACAAAGTTTCAATTATAGAAAGTAAACAAATCCAAGCTGAAATGGCTGCTGGCCATGGAGTGAGCAGGAGGCTTGGCTCCACTCCAGGCTACAAAGTTTCAATTGTAGAAGGTAAATAAATTCCAGATACCAGGGCCTCCGCTTGAGTCGCCAGGGTGTGTCCTGGCCTGCAAACCACCAGAGGCCCTTCACCCAGGCCGCCCCATGCCCCAAGGGAACCCCCACCGTGATCCGGGACACGAGGGCAAACAAACTGGCCCCCACCCATGCACCAGGCCTCTATCCTATCTAATAAAAGAGTAATATGCAGATTGACCATCACTCCAACACACAATATAGCTGCCCCCATATGGTCAAAGATCCTGCCCCATGTGGACACAAGATGGCCACCACAAGATGGCAAGCAGGGGAGGGCAGTTGGGAGGCACTAGGCCTGAATGGGAGGGCAGTTGGAGGCCATCAACCCTGCAGGGGAGGACAGTTAGGGGTGACCAGGCCAGAAGAGGAGGGAAGTTGGGGGCAAACAGGCTGGCAGGGGAGCAGTTAGACATCAATCAGGCTGGCATGGGAGTAGTTAGGGGGTTATCAGGCTAGCAGGCAGCTGAGAAGTTGGGAGCCAGCAGTCCTGGATTGTGAGAGGGATGTCCGACTGCCTGGGATCGGGCCTAAACGGGCAGTCAGACATCCCTCGGGTCCCAGATTGGAGATGGTGTAGGCTGGGCTGAGGGACACACCCTCACCCCCGTGCACGAATTTCATGCACTGGGCCTCTAGTATACTAATAAAAGTGCAATATGCTAATTCAACCTGGAGACCTTCTGGATGTCCTTCTGGACAAAGCCGGGAGTTTGGCTGAGCTGAAAATAACCCACAAATGGCCCTCAATGCCTGGATCAGGCAGACCACACCCCCCAGCAGGTACCTTCAACCCAATGGGGGCGTGACCAGCCTGCAAACTGCCCTCAGCCCCTAGCCCAGGCAGGCCACACCCCCCCATCTTAGACTCTTACCCCAATGGGGGCATGGCTGGCCTGCATACTGCCCTAGTTCCTCACACAGGCTAGCATCACCCCAAGTGGGGACTCCCACCCCAATAGGGACATGGCTGGCTTACAAACCACCCCAGGCCCCTCACCCAGGCCACCCCTGCTCCCCAAGTGGACCCCTACCCTGAACCAGGACCTCCTTCAGGGCAGACCAGCCGGCCCTCACCCATGCACCAAGCCCCTATCCTACCTAATAAATGAGTAATATGCAAATTGACCATACCTGCACTACACCACCAGCCACACCCACCAGCAACGCCCACCAGGAAACCATCCGCTGGAGGCTTTTGTAACCTTGGGTTCGGCCAGACCCCAGCCTCTCTGCGATGGATCGCAGGAGCTGACCCCCAGTTGCCGGAGGCTTTTCTGGCCTTGGGAACCAGCTGGGAGCCTGCGATGGATTGCCGGCGGAGGCTTTTCTGGCCTTGGGCACCAGCGGGGAACCTGTGATGGGTCGCAGGCAACTGGGGGTCTGCTCCTGTGATCTGTCACAGGGAGGCTGGGGTCTGGCCGAGCCCAAGGCCCAGAAGCCTCCGCTGGAGGCTTTTCCAGCATTGGGCACCAGTGGGGAGCCTGCGATGGATTGCAGATAACTGGGGGTCTGCTCCTATGAGGGGGTCTGTTCCTGTGGTGGATTGCAGGGAGCCGGGGTCCCCTGCCCAATGGGCGGTGTCTGCAATCACAGGGAGCTGGAGGTCCCCTTCCCAGGCCTAAAGCTTTGGCCAGAGGCTTTAGGCCTGGGCAGGGCACAGTCGGTGATTGGTGTGAACTATAGAGGAAACACCTTTTCTGATTGCACATTGGCTAACCTTCCTGTATGCCACTGGTAATATTCTTAGTAACTTGGGTAATAAGAATCCAAAAAAGGTGATCTAGGGTTTTTCCACCACACTTCTGGAGAAAAAAAACGAAGGTCCGCTGCTGGAGGGCTAAGAAATGTCACATCCTAACCTAGCCGGTTTGATTCAGTGGATAGAGCCTCGGCCTGCCCACAGCAGGGTCTGGGTTGATTCTGATCAAGAGTATGTACCTAGGTTGCAGGCTCCTGCCTGACCGGGGCCCAAATCAGGGATCATGCAGGAGGCAATCAATCAAAGTGTTGCTCTCACTTTGATGTTTCTCTCTGTCTTTCCCTTTCTCTTCCACATTCTCTAAAAGTCAATGGAAACATATCCTTAGGCGAGGATAAAAAAAAAAAAAGAAAGAAAGAAATGCATATCCTATGAAAGACACATATTGAAAACGCCTAAAGAAAGTTGTCATTTTTTCTTGGTGAAGGGACTGGAGTTCTGTTGATGAAAACACCTAGGTGGCTGTGGTGACTGGCACTGGCTGCAGCAACAGGGTGATGGGGCTGGTGTCTTCCCCTGACCAGCCCGGTTGCCTCCTACAAAGGGAGGCCAGACTGCGGCTTAGGCCCGCTTCCCGTGGGGATCGGACATAAGCCATCAGTAGGACATCCCCTGAGGGCTCCCAGTATGTGAGAGGGGGCAGGTTGGGCTGAGGGCCCCCCCCCCATCCCCAGTGCATGAATTTCATGCACCAGGCCCTTAGTCTATACTAATAAAAAGGTAATATGCTAATTAGATCAGGAGACATTTCAGACATCCTTCCAGACAAAGCCATGGTGGCGGGGCTAAGGTAGAGGCGGTTAGAGGTGATCAGGCCAGGAGGGGAGGGCATTTGCAGGTGATTAGGCCAACAGTGGGGGCAAGTTGGGGGCGAGTAGGCCGGCGGCGGGGGGCAGTTGGGGGAAAGCAGGCTGGCAGGGGGACAGTTGGGGCCAATCAAGTCGGCAGGGGGGGCAGTTGGGGGTGAGCAGGCTGGTGGGGGAGAAGTTGGGGGTGAGCAGGCTAGTGGGGAGGGCAGTTGGGGGTGAACAGGCCGGCAGGGAGGGCCAGTTGAGGGCAAGAAGGCCAGCAGGGCAGGATAGTTGGGAGCAAGCACGTCAGCAAGCAGAGTGGTTAGGGGCGATCAGGCAGGCAGACAGGTGAGCGGTTAGGAGCCAGCGGTCCTGGATTGCAAGAGGGATATCCTACTGCCGGTTTAGGCCTGATTCAACAGGGGATCCCAGATTGGAGAGGGTGCAGGCCAGGCTGAGGGACATTCCCCCCCTCCCACGCACGAAATTCATGTACTGGGCCACTAGTATATATATATATACTGAGTGGCCAGGTAATAATGATCTCTGAATGCATAATAATCTGGACACTCAGTATATATCTTATATAATAAAAGGTTAATATGCAAATTGTCCCCTCGACCAGGAGTTCAACCAGCAGGCAGGCTGGCCAACTGCGTATGTCCCCTCCCCCTGGTCAGCCTGGCCGGACCCCACCCATGAACAAATTCATGCACCAGGGGTCTTATATATATATATATACACACTGAGTGGCCAGATTATTATGCGTTCCGAGATCATAATAATCTGTCCACTCTGTGTGTGTGTATATACATATACATATAAATATATATATACACACACACACATATATATATATATATATACATATATATATATATATATATAGAGAGAGAGAGAGAGAGAGATTTACTTTTTGTTCCATTAATTTTATAGATTCTTTGATTAACACTTGTAATTTATATATATATATATATATGTATATATATATATATATATATATATATATATATATATATATATATACATATATATATATATATATATATACATATATATATATATATATATAGTAGGACTTTGGGTTACGTCGAGATCTGTTCCTATGGCGCGACACAATGCAATTTTCACTCTAAAACAAAACCCACCTACATAAGCACCTACATCACTCACATGGCACACATACACAGCAGAAATGAAGTGAAACAGTAAAAAAAAATTTAAAAGAAAAATAGCAATTCCTGACCTTTACTTGTGGTAAATAAATAATAAAAATCATAAAGCATATACGTACATTTAAGGGTAAATACTGGATTATCCTTACCTTTACTACTGTTGTTTGCTTGAACAGTGGACGTTGCAACTGGACATTGCAAAGTGGGGAAAGACCAGCTTACACTAGGCTGCTGCGAGGAGGAGGTTTGAGAGGCAGAACCTACAAAAGATGCATGTGATACTGGGTCAGGTGAGACCGGAGAAGAGAACCTGAAGAAGGTGCTGGAGATCCTCGGTCAGGTGATTCTGGAGAGGCAGAACCTGCAGAAGGTGCTGGAGATACTGAGTCAGGTGAGTCCGGAGATGCAGAACCTGCAGAAGGATATATATATATATATCTAGAGGCCCAGTGTATGAATTCATGTATGCATCATCATCTTCTCCTTCCCCTTCTTCATCATCCATGTGAGGACCAACTAGTACTGTAAAGGATTTGGCCAAATGTCATCTTTGATGACTTCTCCTAACTCACCTGCACCTGCATCAGAATGGTCAGTAAACCAGGTCAAGAAGCTCTCTGGTTCCTCATGCTGTCTCTTCCTGCTGGCTTTATTCTGTGTTTGACTTGAACGTTTCGTCAAATGCTTTCCAGATTTCCATTTGATGTCAGTGGACTTTGAAGATTGATCACCACTCTCATTCAGATGAAACTCTTTGGAGAGAACTTTATTTTCAAAGTAAGGATTTTCATCCAAATAAAAATCTATTCTGTAACCTGATTTAATATCTTCAAATACTCTCACTTCAACTCTTGTCGAATAATGCAGCGCCTCTTCATTCTCTTCCCCAAGCAGTGCAGACACTTGTGGATGGTTGACAAATGTTGTTACCCCAAAATTTGTGACTTTGGCAATCAATTCTGACCTCTTCTGAAAAGAATGGTTGCTAACATTTTCTGACCTGTTCTGAAAAAATGGTTGCTAACAATCTATGTTGCTAACATTTTCCACCACTTATTCCTGGTTGTAAATGCTCTCATCATGATTAGTTTCAAAATGACAAAATGTTGGCACTGAACATGGGCCTGCTAGGATATTTCAGTAGCACATCATATTTTATTACAAACATGCTGATGCATTAGGTACAAATATACTCAAGAACATTCATGATAAAATAGTAAAATAATGGGAAGTGGCAAGTTTTAATTATTTTTTAAACTTTGATGTAAGTGTAATTGATTTAAAATATACATTCAAAACTATATTTTTATTGATTTCAGTGAGGAAGGGAGGGGGGATAGAGAGAGAGAGAAAGATGAATGATGAGAGAGAATCACTGATAGGCTGCCTCCTGCATGCACCACAATATGAATCCAGTCCACCACCTGAGCATGTGTCCTGACCAGGAATTGATCAGTGACCTGCAGGGTCATAGGTTAACACTCAACCACTGAACCACGCTTGCCTGGCTCTGCTAAGATTTTCGGGGATCCCACACAACCTGCAACCAGGGTAGCAATGAGCAGTGGCAGCTCATCCTGGCCTAACCCCTGAACCTGCGCTCAAGGCCTCCTTTACTCTGAATGCCCAGTGAGCTAACAGCAGCCTCGCTTTGGCACATGTATTTCCCACAATGTTTCTAGAGAGTCAAAGGAGCCAGCTGTTTCCTGTTTTATCTCTCTGCTCCTTCCTGTTCTATCATAAGGCCTACGTTTTTTCATTATCCCCAGTTTCAGTTAATGTACCCCCTAAATCTTCTGAACGTGTGCAGTGAAATCGTTTTGAACATGAAGTAATGAACTCTAACACTACAGACCAAGGTGAGGCCAACATGCTCCAGGCTGCTTCCTGTTCCTGAACACAGGTGTGCCTGGGACATCTTCTACACAACAGACCAAGGCATGATTTTGCTTAGAGGACCTGGGAGAAAACGTGATGGTCTTCACTCAAATTGGTGTTGTTGAATCAAATCAATTTTAACACTCTTCTTTTTTTTATTGATTTTTTAGAGAGAGGGAAACAGAGAAACTTCAGTGATGAGAGAGAATCATTGATCAACTGTCTCCTACATGCCCCCTACAGGGATGGAGCTCCCCAACCTAGGCAAGTGCCCTGACTTGGAATCCAACTAGAGATACCTTGTTTCATGGGTCCATGCCCAACCACTGAGCCATGCAATGTGGGAAAACGATCTTTTTATTGTTTCCTCTATTACAAGTAGACTCAATTTCCCCCATCCTCATTCCTCTTTGCCTCCCTCTACCCTGCCCCACCATTTCTAGGCACTCAGCACATTATTGTCTATGTCCATGGACTATGCATATATGTTGGTTTTTTTTGCTGCATTTCACTTTATTTTGCACAAAATGAATACAACCAATTGACTAAGCAGCTCCAGAACTGTGAGTGTTCATTAATCAAGAAGTAAACGATGTCAGAAAGAACACTTTTCAATTCCTCCCATACACATATTGTATAGACAACAAACTCCTAACATATGTGACACAGGCTGGTTTTGACACATAGAAAGCCTAAGCAAGAAGGGTGAGTACCGAATATCCACATGGTCAGAATATCCACATATACATCTGCCCTGTGAAGTTCACTGTCCCTTATCAGATTGAAATCCAAGCGGCTCCTTCCATTTTCAGGCTCATCATTTACAAGGTAGACCATCCACACACAGAAATCCAGGCAGCTCCAATATACTCGCTCAGCTGTGTTTTACATGACACCTCCACTAGCCAGGCTCCAGTTCAAATTCTGTACAAGAAGTTCCCGTTGTCCTCAAAGAACTCTCGCCCCCTCTGCACTACTTTGATGCTGAAGTTCTGCTCACCCAGTTCTCTTGCCTTCAATGCTTCCAGCTCCTTCACACTTGGCAATCCATCACTGTCAGTGCCTCTGGTGCCCTCACACCCACTGGTGGAGTACTTCTGCAGCGCTCTGTGCTGACCTTGGGCTGCAGCAACAGGCACAAAGCTTTCCTTCTCCAGGTTCTGGACTCCTTTATTCCTTCCCTTCTGTCTCCTCGGGGTGTTTGTACTCTGAGTGTTTGGTTCTGTCACCCTCAAAGCTGTGCTGTGACCGTGGCCTTGGGATGAGGCTTCAGCTCCTGACACAGGGCGGCCTGCAGAAAGCAGCTCCCAGGCATCCCCAGGGCCTGGAAGGTGGCGGAGCGAGTGGGCAAGCCCAGCTTTCTGAAGGACCTTTTGATCTGCTTCAGTTTCTTCTCCAATGTGGGTACAAACTTGCTTTTTAAAACCTTCTGATCACATCGGAGCTAACATCCAAGCCTTCAGCCAATCTGGGAACTGACCAGGACTCTGGAAATTATTCACGTAAATACCAGATCTCCTCCCGGGCTTCCCTGGTCAGAGTCCTGTGCAGGGCCCCTCGGGGCACCATTTGCCTCTGAATTTTCTGGAAGAGGATGGCTTTTTTCTGTCGTCTCAGGGCGCTGGGGGAGAGAACCAATGGCAGAAGCCATGAGTGGGAGCAACATGGGTGGTTGAAGCGTCTCAGCTGAATCAGGGGGCTCCCAGCCCTCGTCTCTTTGTTCATGAAAGATGAGACAGAGGGCTGGAGACCTGGACACAGGCTTTGTTAGAGGAGAAGACCCCTGCCGGGCTGCCTCCCAAAGGAAAAGAGCACGTGTGCAGAGGTAAAGGCGCCTTTTGAGGGTAGGAAAGTGAAGGGATGGGGCTTAGGGTACTCGGCACATGCTGATTGGTGGTTTCATGTAAGGCACATGATTAGGGACTTAGGATTCGGAGGTTAGGGTATTTGGCAGGTGCTGATTGGTGGTTCAATGTACAGTCCATATAAGGTGCCTGGTTAGGTGCTCAGGAGTGTTTGGGCTGCAGGTGGAGTTTACAACATTCTCCATCCATCAGTTGGGGGAAGGGAGGATCTATCAGTTCACAGCCCCAGAAATCTAACACTCACAACAGCAGCCCCCCAGGAGGGCTAGCTTTCTAAACAGGCGATGAAATCCGTCCCTGGTGAAGGGACCGTGGTCCCAAAGGAGCCGAACACTACCCCTGTGCCTCTGATGAGGGAAGAAGCAAGGCTGAGGGCCCAGGAAGGAGCCGGTACTGTTACAGAAAACTGGAGAAGAACCAAGTTGCAGGTGCTAACCAGTCTGCGATCGGGGACTGGTCAGGCAGCTTCCGGCGCTAACCCATGCCGCCTGCCCTGGTCCGTGATCCGTGATCGGGACTTGCAGTGTGCCGCCGCCAAGCCCAATCGGGGACTTGGTCAGGCGCCTGCAGGCTTAACGAATCCGCGATTGTAGCCTCATCAGGCGGCGGACGCTAACCCTTGCCGCCTGCCCTGGTCCGTCATCCGTGATCGGGGCTTGCAGTGTGCCAAGGCCAAGCACGATCGGGGACTTGGTCAGGCGGCTGCAGGTGCTTAGGAGTCTTCGATCGTGTCCCCATCAGGGGGCTGAGGGCGCTAACCCACGCCGCCCACCCTGGTCCGTGATCTGTGATCGGGGCTTACAGTGTTCCTCCGCCAAGCCCGATCGGGGACTTGGTCAGATGGCTGCAGGCACTAACCAGTCCCCGATCGAGGCCTGTGGTTGGATCCCTCTATGAAATCTGATGAGGCCTATCCTCAGGACGGAGCCCTCCATGACCTCTGCCTGAGGCCAGGTCTGTAGTTGGAGCCCTGCATGACCTCTGACTGAGGCTGGGCCTGTGGTTGGAACGCTCTTTGATCTGTGCCTTAGCCGATCCTGTAGATGGACCCCTCCATGACCTCTGCCTAGGCTGGGCCTGTGCACAGAGTCCTCTGTTCTCTGACTGAGGCCGGGCCTGTGGATGAAGCCCACTATGACTTCTGACTGACGCTGGGCATGTGGATGGAGCCCTCTACGACCTCTGATTGAGTCTCGGCCTGTGAATGTAGACCTCTATGACCGCTGACTGAGGCTGGGCCTGTGAATGTAGACCTCTATGTCCTCTGACTGAGGCTGGGCCTGTGGATGGAGCCCTTCATGACCTCTTACTGAGGCCAGGACTGTGGCTGGAGCCCTCTATGACCTCTGACTGAGGCCTGACCTTTGGATGGAGCACTCTATGACCTCTGACTGAGGCCGAGCAAGTGGTTGCAGCCCTCCATGACCTCGGACTGAAGCTGGGCCTGTTGACGGAGCCTTCTACGACCTCTGACTGAGGATGGTTTGTGGATGGAGCCCTCTATGACCTCGGACTGAGGCTGGGCCTGTTGACAGAGCCCTTCATGACCTCTGCCTGAGGCTGGGCCTGTGCACAGAGTCCTCTATGACCTCTGACTAAGGTTGGGCCTGTAGATGGAGCCCTCCATGACCTCTGATTGAGGCTGGGCCTATGGACAGGACACTCTATGTCCTCTGACTGAGGCTGGGCCTCTGGACAGAGCCCATTGTGACCTCTGCCAGAAGCAGGGCCTTTGGTCGCAGCCCTCAGTGACTTCTTACTGAGGCTGGGCCTGTGGACGGAGCCGTCCATGACCTTGACCTGAGGCTGGGCCTGTGGATGGAGCCATCTATGACCTCTTACTGAGGCTAGGGCTGTGGATGGAGCCCTCTATTACCTCTGCCTGAGGTTGAGTCTGTGGATGGAGCCCTCTATGACCTCTGCCTGAGGACTGGCCTTTGGATGGAGCACTCTATGACCTCTGACGGAGGCCGGGCAAGTGGTTGAATCCCTCCATGACCTCTGTCTGAGGCTTGGCCTGTGGATGGAGCTCCTATTGCCCTCTGTCTGAGGATGTACCGGTGGATGGATCCGTCTATGACCTCTGACTGAGGCTGGGCCTGTGGATGGAACCCTCTATGACCTCTGACTAATGCTTGTCCTATGAATGGAGACCTCTATGACCTGTGACTGAGGCCGGGCCAGTTGTTGGAGACCACCATGACCTCTGTATTACATCGGATTGAGGCTGGGCCTGTGGACAGAGTCCTCCATGACCTCTGCCTTAGGCTGGCCCTGTGGATGGAGCTCTCCATGACCTCTGACTAAGACCTATCCTCTGGACATAACCCTCCATGACCTCTGCCTGACGCTGGGCCTGTGCACAGAGCCCTCTATGATCTCTGACTTAGGCCGGGCCTGTGGATGGAGCCTTCTTTGGCCTCTGACTGAGGCCGGGAGAGTGGTTGGAGCCATCCATGACCTCTGTCGGAGGATAGGCCTGTGGATGGAGCCGCTATTGACCTCTGACTGTGGCTGTACCTGTGGATGGAGCCCTCTATGACCTCAGACTGAGGCTGGGCCTGTGGACGGAGCCCTCCATGTCCTCTGACTGAGGCTGGTACTGTAGATGGAGCCCTCCATGATCTCTGCCCGAGGCCGGGCCTGTGGATGGAGCCCGCTATGGCCTCTGACTAAGGCTTGGCTTGTGGACATAGCCCTCTATACCCTCTGATTGAGGCTGCCCTGTGGATAAAGCCCATTATTACCTATGACTGACGCTGCGCCTGTGGATGGAGCCCGCTATTACCTCTAACTGAGGCTGGGCCTGTGGATGGAGGCCTCTATGAGCTCTAATCTTGGCCTTTGGACATAGCCCTCTATAACCTCTGATTGAGGCTGGTTCTGTGATCATAGCCCTCTATAACATCTGATTGATGCTGGGCCTGTGGAAAGAGCTCTTCATGTCCCGTGACTGAGGATGGGCCTGTAGATGGAGCCCTCTATGTCCTCTGCCTGATTCCTGGCCTGTTGATGGAGCCCTCTATTATATCTGACTATGGCTGGGTGTTTGGAAGTAGCCCTCTATGACCTCTGCCTAAGGCTGGGACTGTGGATGGAGCCCTCCATGACCTCTTCATGAGGCCGGACCTGTGGTTGGAGCCCTCTATGACCTCTGACTGAGGCCTATCCTCTGGACGGAACCCTCCATGACCACTGCCTTAGACCGGGCCTGTAGATGGAGCCCTCCATGACCTCTGACTGAGGCTTGGCTCGTGGTTGGAATGCTCTTTGACCTCTGCCTGAGGACAGTCCTGTGGATGGACCCCTCCATGACCACTGCCTGATGCCGGGCCAGTGTTTGGAGCCCTCCATGACCTCTGTATGCGGCTGAGCCTGTGGATGGAGCCCCTATTGACCTCTGACTGAGGCTGTTCCTTTGTATGGATGACTCTATGACCTCTGGCTTAGCCTGGGTTTGTGGACGGAGCCCTCCATAACCTCTACCTGAGGCCAGGCCTGTGGTTGGAGCCCTCTATGACCTCTGAGTGAGGCTGGGAATGTGGATGGAGCCCGGCATGACATCGGATTGAGGCTAAGCCTGTGGACGGAGCCCTCCATGACCTGTTACTGAGGCTGGGGCGGGGGATGGAGCCCTCCATGTCCTCTGACTGAGGCCGGGCCTGTGGATGGAGCCCGCTATAGCCTCAGACTAAGGCTTGGCTTGTGGACGTAGCCCTCTATAAACTCTGATTGATACTGGGCGTGTGGACAAAGCCCATTATGACCTATGACTGACGCTGGGCCTGCGGATGGAGCTCTCTATGACCTCTGACTGAGGCTGGGCCTGTGAATGTAGCCCTCTATGAAGTGTGACTGAGGCTGGGCCTGTGGACGGAGCCCTCCATGACCTCTGCCTGAGGCTGGACATGTAGATAGAGGCCTCCATGCCCTATGATTGAGGCTAGGCCTGTGGATGGAGCCCGCCATGACCTCTGATTGAGGCTGGGCCTATGGACAGGACACTCTATGCCCTCTGATTGAGGCTGGGCCTGTGGACAGAGCCCATTATGACCTCTGCCGGAAGCAGGGCCTTTGGTCGCAGCCCTCAGTGACTTCTTACTGAGGCTGGGCCTGTGGATGGAGCCATCCATGACCTTGACCTGAGGCTGGGCCTGTGGATGGAGCCATCCATGACCTCTTACTGAGGCTAGGGCTGTGGATGGAGCCCTCTATTACCTCTGCCTGAGGCTGAGTCTGTGGATGGAGCCCTCTATGACCTCTGCCTGAGGACTGGCCTTTGGATGGAGCACTCTATGACCTCTGACGGAGGCCGGGCAAGTGGTTGAATCCCTCCATGCCCTCTGTCTGAGGCTTGGCCTGTGGATGGAGCTCCTATTGCCCTCTGTCTGAGGATGTACCGGTGGATGGATCCGTCTATGACCTCTGACTGAGGCTGGGCCTGTGGTTGGAGCCCTCAATGACCTCTGACTGAGGCTGGGCCTGTGGATGGAACCCTCTATGACCTCTGACTAATGCTTGTCCTATGAATGGAGACCTCTATGACCTGTGACTGAGGCGGGGCCAGTTGTTGGAGACCACTATGACCTCTGTATTACATCAGATTGAGGCTGGGCCTGTGAACGGAGTCCTCCATGACCTCTGCCTGAGGCTGGGACTGTGGATGGAGCCATCCATGACCTCTTACTGAGGCTAGGGCTGTGGATGGAGCCCTGCATGACCCCTGACTGAGGCTGGGTCTGTGGTTAGAATGCTCTTTGACCTGTGCCTTTGGCCGATCCTATTGATGGACCCCTCCATGACCTCTGCCTAGGCTGGGCCTATGCATGGAGCCCTTTGTTCTCTGACTGAGGCCGGGCCTGTGGATGAAGCCCACTATGACTTCTGACTGACGCTGGGCATGTGGATGGAGCCCTCTACGACCTCTGATTGAGGCTGGGCCTGTGAATGTAGACCTCTATGACCGCTGACTGAGGCTGGGCCTGTGAATGTAGACCTCTATGTCCTCTGCCTGAGGCTGGGCCTGTGGATGGAACCCTCCATGACCTCTGCCTGAGGCTGGGCCTGTGGATGGAGCCCTTCATGACCTCTTACTGAAGCCAGAACTGTGGCTGGAGCCCTCTATGACCTCGGACTGAGGCCTGACCTTTGGATGGAGCACTCTATGACTCTGACTGAGGCAGGGCAAGTGGTTGGAGCCCTCCATGACCTCTGACTGAGGCTGGGCCTGTGGTTGGAGCCCTCCATGACCTCTGACTGAAGCTTGGCCTCTGTATGGAACCCTCTATGACCTCTGTCTAAGGCTTGGTTTGTGGACATAGCCCTTTATAACCGCTGATTGAGGCTGGTCCTGTGAACAATGGCCATTATGACCCCTGCCTGAGGGCTGGCCTGTGGATGGAGCCTTCTATGACCTCTGACTGAGGCCAGGACAGTGGGTGGAGCCCTCCATGACCTCTCTGTAAGGCTGGGCCTGTGGATGGAGCACTCTATGACCTCAGACTGAGGCCTGGCCTGTGGACGGAGCCCTCCATGTCCTCTGACTGAGGCTGGGACTGTAGATGGAGCCCTCCATGATCTCTGCCTGAGGCCGGGCCTGTGGATGGAGCCCGCTATGGCCTCAGACTAAGGCTTGGCTTGTGGACATAGCCCTCTATAACCTCTGATTGAGGCTGGTCCTTTCGACATAGCCCTCTAAAACCTCTGACTGATGCTGGGCGTGTGGACAAAGCCCATTATGACCTATGACTGATGCTGGGCCTGCGGATGGAGCTCTCTATGACCTCTGACTGAGGCTGGGCCTGTGAATGTAGCCCTCTATGAAGAGTGACTGAGGCTGGGCCTGTGAACGGAGCCCTCCATGACCTCTGCCTGAGGCTGGGCATGTAGATAGAGGCCTCCATGCCCTATGATTGAGGCTAGGCCTGTGGATGGAGCCCTCTATGACCTCTGACTGAAGCTGGGTATGTGTACGGAGCCCTCAATGACCTCTGACTGAGGCTGGTCCTGTGGTTGCAGCCCTCCATGACCTCGGACTGAAGCTGGGCCTGTGGATGTAGCCTTCTACGACCTCTGACTGAGGATGGCTTGTGGATGGAGCCCTCTATGACCTCAGACTGAGGCTGGGCCTGTTGACAGAGCCCTTCATGACCTCTGCCTGAGGCTGGGCCTGTGCACAGAGCCCTCTATGACCTCTGACTAAGGTTGGGCCTGTGGATGGAGCCCTCCATGTCCTCTGTCTGAGGCTGGGCCTGTGGTTGGAAAGCTCTTTGTCCTGTGCCTGAGGCCGATCCTGTAGATGGACCCCTCCATGACCTCTGCCTAGGCTGGGCCTGTGCACGGAGCCCTCTATGACTTCTGTCTGAGGCCGGGCCTGTGGATGAAGCCCACTATGACTTCTGACTGACGCTGGACATGTGGATGGAGCCCTCTACGACCTCTGATTGAGGCTGGGCCTGTGAATGTAGACCTCTATGACCGCTGACTGAGGCTGGGCCTGTGAATGTAGACCTCTATGTCCTCTGACTGAGGCTGGGCCTGTGGATGGAGCCCTTCATGACCTCTTACTGAGGCCAGGACTGTGGCTGGAGCCCTCTATGACCTCTGACTGAGGCCTGACCTTTGGATGGAGCACTCTATGACCTCTGACTGAGGCCGAGCAAGTGGTTGCAGCCCTCCATGACCTCGGACTGAAGCTGGGCCTGTTGACGGAGCCTTCTACGACCTCTGACTGAGGATGGCTTGTGGATGGAGCCCTCTATGACCTCGGACTGAGGCTGGGCCTGTTGACAGAGCCCTTCATGACCTCTGCCTGAGGCTGGGCCTGTGCACAGAGCCCTCTATGACCGCTGACTAAGGTTGGGCCTGTGGATGGAGCCCGCCATGACCTCTGATTGAGGCTGGGCCTATGGACAGGACACTCTATGCCCTCTGATTGAGGCTGGGCCTGTGGACAGAGCCCATTATGACCTCTGCCAGAAGCAGGGCCTTTGGTCGCAGCCCTCAGTGACTTCTTACTGAGGCTGGGCCTGTGGATGGAGCCGTCCATGACCTTGACCTGAGGCTGGGCCTGTGGATGGAGCCATCCATGACCTCTTACTGAGGCTAGGGCTGTGGATGGAGCCCTCTATTACCTCTGCCTGAGGCTGAGTCTGTGGATGGAGCCCTCTATGACCTCTGCCTGAGGACTGGCCTTTGGATGGAGCACTCTATGACCTCTGACGGAGGCCGGGCAAGTGGTTGAATCCCTCCATGCCCTCTGTCTGAGGCTTGGCCTGTGGATGGAGCTCCTATTGCCCTCTGTCTGAGGATGTACCGGTGGATGGATCCGTCTATGACCTCTGACTGAGGCTGGGCCTGTGGTTGGAGCCCTCAATGACCTCTGACTGAGGCTGGGCCTGTGGATGGAACCCTCTATGACCTCTGACTAATGCTTGTCCTATGAATGGAGACCTCTATGACCTGTGACTGAGGCCGGGCCAGTTGTTGGAGACCACCATGACCTCTGTATTACATCAGATTGAGGCAGGGCCTGTGGACGGAGCTCTTCATGTCCCTTGACTGAGGATGGGCCTGTAGATGGAGCCCTCTATGTCCTCTGCCTTATTCCTGGCCTATTGATGGAGCCCTCTATGACATCTGACTGTGGCTGGGTGTTTGGAAGGAGCCCTCTATGACTTCTGTCTGTGTCTGGGCCTGTGGAAGGAGCCCTCCATGACCTGTTACTGAGGCTGGGGTGGGGGATGGAGCCCTCTATGACCTCTGCCTGAGAAGGGCCTGTGGATGGAGCCTTCTATGACCTGAGACTGAGGCCGGGCCTGTGGATGGAGCCCGCTATGGCCTCAGACTAAGGCTTGGCTTGTGGACATAGCCCTCTATAACCTCTGATTGAGGCTGGCCCTGTTGACATAGCCCTCTAAAACCTCTGATTGATGCTGGGCGTGTGGACAAAGCCCATTATGACCTATGACTGACGCTGGGCCTGCAGATGGAGCTCTCTATGACCTCTGACTGAGGCTGGGCCTGTGAATGTAGCCCTCTATGAAGTATGACTGAGGCTGGGCCTGTGGACGGAGCCCTCCATGACCTCTGACTGAAGCTGGGACTGTGGAAGGAGTCCTCCATGTCCTCTGACTGTGGCTGGGCCTGTGGATGGAGCCCTCCATGACCTCTTACTGAGGCTGGGGCTGGGTATGGAGCCCACTATGACCTCTGCCTGAGAATGGCCTGTGGATCGAGCCTTCTATGACCTCTGACTGAGGCTGGGCCTGTGGATCGAGCCCCTGTTGACCCCTTACTGTGGCTTTCCCTGTGGATGGGACCCTCTAAGACCTCTGACTTAGGCTGGGCTTGTTATTGGATACCTCCATGACCTCTGACTGAAGTTGGGCCTGTCGATGGAGCCCTCTATGAGCTCTGACTAAGGCTTGGCCTGTGGACATAGCCCTCTATAACCTCTGATTAAGGCTGGGCCTGTGGACAAAGCCCATTATGACCTCTGCCTGAGGCTGGGCCTGTGGACAGATCTCTCCATGACCTCTGCCTGAGGGTCACCCTATGGATGGAGCCCTTCATGTCCTCTGACTGAGGCTGGGCCTGTAGATGGAGCCCTCTATGTCCTCTACCTGATTCCTGGACTGTTGATGGAGCCCTCTATGACACCTGACTGTGGCCGGGCCAGTGGTTGGATCTCTCTATGACCTCTGTCTGAGGCTGGGCCTGTGGAAAGAGCCGTCTCTGAGGTCTGCCTGAGCCTTGGACTGTAGATGGAGCCCTCCATGACATCCGATTGAAGCTGGGTGTTTGGTAGGAGCCCTCTATGACCTCTGCCTAAGGCTGGGAATGTGGATGGAGCCCTCCATGACCTCTTCATGAGGCAGGACCTGTGGTTGGAGCCCTTTATGACCTCTGACTGAGGCCTATCCTCTGGACGGAACCCTCCATGACATCTGCCTTAGGCCGGGCCTGTGACTGAGGCTGGGCCTGTGGTTGGAACGCTCTTTGACCTCCGCCTGAGGCCAATCCTGTGGATGGACCCTCCATGAACTCTGCCTGACGCTGGGCCTGTGGATGGAGCCCTGTATGGTCTCTGACTGAGGCCGGGCTTGTGGATGGAGCTCACTATGACCTCCTACTGACGCAGGGCCTGTGGATGAAGGCTTCTAAGACCTCTGACTGAGGCTGGACCTGTGGACGGAGCTCTCCATGACCTCTGTGTGAGGCTGGGCCTGTGTATGGAGCCCTCCATGTCCTCTTCCTGAGGCCTGGCTATGGATGGAGCCCTGTATG